>JAJJMB010007130.1:6155771-6299426 GCA_023531105.1 Papaver atlanticum
ACCCCCCCCCCCCCCCCCCCCCCAAAGGAAAGCTAGGTAAATATTCAATCCGAACATCTTTGTTATTCCCCTTTTGTAGTCATAATTACTACAAAAATCACATAAGGTATGATGTGTAGTATTTTCCTTAGTGATTACAGTAACATGATATGTTTCTCCCCCTTAGTCAATGCTTTACTCTTTCGTTAGATATAACGTTTATGCGCAATTGTCCTTTCATTAGTGATTGCAAATCACTTGTTTACTCCATATATTTCTCCCCTTTTTTGTCACAAAATTACAAAAGGTTCAAGCAAATAAAGGACAAACCAAAAGATCTTACGAATCTAAAAGACTTGTAAACAACCAATAAGAGTTAAGCACGAAGGTTTCACATACCACTTTAGATAATCAATATTAAAACCGAAACTACAAGTAATTTAGTTTTAATATGTTATCAAGGAAACAATTGCCCGAAGCAATTTTCCCTAATAGTATAACAAATCGACTAAGAAACTTAATTCCCTTGTTAAATCGATTGCAACATACAATCACTTATTTCGATAATACCAAAATAAAGATCAGAATTAACTTTATTTCTCTCATCAGGTTCTAATTATTCAGACAATAACTTATACCTTTCTCTTTAGACAAGACAAACACTAGGTTAGTTAACTAGTTTTTCTTGTTAAGGCATTCGGTTAGACTTGAATAACCGAATCCTCCAATTTGATAAGTCTAACTAACTTAGTTTCTCTTATCCGGAATCGATTTGGACTAATCAAATGATCCCGTATTTTGTTAAGCCATAAACAATACATAGAAACCAAAATAAATTGACTTGCACAATTATTTTCTTAACCGGAAGCAATTGAAACAAACATAGACATATAGCACCGCAATTGCACCGAATTTCGTTAAGCAAAAACACTTGATACCCAACAATAAAGAAGATACCAAACAATAAGCCAAATAAATTGACACGGTTTTTCTTAACCGGAAACAATTGAATCATACACACATACATCTATACACAATAATGGAACATATCAATTGTATCAAAATTTTGTTAAGCAAAAGCAAAATATATCCAATATAAACAGGCTTTTCTTAAACAGGAAAACGATAAACTAACAAATTCGCTTACCCCAGATTCCGCAGCCTCTTCTCCCCGGAAAGATATATCATTAAGCACAAGTTCAAGTAAGAACTCTCCCCCAGTTTTTTGTCATCCTCTCGCAAGAACAAAAGAACAACATCAAGAGCAACGTTTACCATAGAAAGGTTGAAATGGCTTTAACTAATGCATGCCAATAGCAAAAGTTGAAAACCCGAAACACATATGTTTATGCTAAACACAACTCATGTAAAAATAAATTGATTCAACATATTGTTACTTTTCACATATGAGTTTCAATCGAACACCTTATGATCCTTTGATAAAGCCTACCAATATGGGCTAGAATTTAATCTCGCTAAATCAAAAAGCCACACAAACCATAAGGGTCACATCATATGAGATTGAATATTAAGGTTAATGAAAACCGAAATCAAACATCCTATATACCGAATACACATAGCAAAAATATAAGCATTCATTCACAGGCTATGTAAACGGTAACTATCACAAGAAAAATTATAAAGAAATAATTTTATTCATAAATAATGATAGTTTTATTCAAAATAGACCTTATACAATACTTGAAGAAAACCAAAAGATTGATGTCTATTTTCCTGGATCAAGTATTATAACATATAACTTAATCCCTAGTGGTGCTCTGATTGTTCACTGAGGTTTCTTATGTGCTCAAACTCTTGAAGCATGTATCGAGAGACTTGTCAGCAACCACTTCTTGTTTTTCAAGCTTTTCAACTTGAACCTTCATGTCTGCAAGATCAGTTTTTGTTTCCTCAATCCTTTCCTTGAGCCAATCTTGATTTTGAACCGTTAATATGAGAGTGGTTCTTAGTTCTTCAAAACCATGGATAAAGTCTACCATACTATCAGAAGGAATCCACTTGGTTTTTGTTCGATCTTAAAGGTTGTAAGCCAACAGACATGACTCATCTTGGGATCCAGTAGAACTATCAGATTCATAATCAGACATGATTTTTGATATGATCTTCTTTTTCCTTTCTGTATTGATTCCTTGACAATCCTTAACTCTTTGAGCTTCCTCCTTATTTACCTTTGTAATATTGCGAGTTATTGGAAGCATGCTCAAGGATTTAAATAAGAATTAATCAGGGTTTTACAATACAAGCAAAAGAAAGTTTCTCTTAAGAAGAGACAACTTTCGGACCAAAAATACAATGGAATTTCCAAAAATATATTAAGAATATATTTTGTTTCCTGTGTCCGAACTTCTAAAGATGGAAGGTTTATTAAAATTCAAAAATTTCAAATAAAACCCAAATATAGAAGATCATGATAAACATAAACAATAATTTTTAAGACAAGATGGATTCGCAGCTTATCCAAGAATTGTCACAACTTTTTTGATAAAACACAATAACATGTGCTCTCGTTTTATGTGCTTCCTCCTCCCAAAAATGTGAGCACAAATTTGGATGAGGGTACAATTCTCCATACAACTAGGTTGTATCGGAGTAAGCCTTATCGAGCTTACAATGAGTATCAGAAACATAGTTCATGTTTCTCTTTGGAAGTTTCTGCCCAAAGTATTTTCTCCCAAGAAGATGATCCTTCCTTGATCTAAAGGTATGATCATGAGGAGAAATCATACTGATGTGAGAATTTTCAGAGATGGATAAGTCTCTCTTAATTCTGTCAATGAGATTTTCATAAGATTTTCTCATTCTAAGGATTTCCTTATTATGCACATTAGTTTGATTATCTGAAACAATTATTAGAAATCTTCCCTGATTGTTTCTTTTGGAAGAAATTATTTCCTTTCTTCTGAAAATGTTCTTCATGTAAACAAAGACTGTTTCGACATGAGTGAGGAGGAACCTTTTTCCTGAAGTGATTATCAACTCTTTCTTCTGATTCTTTTGAGTTGATTTTACCAGTTTGGGGTATATTCTGTCTTTCTACTGAGGAATGATCTTTCAGTTTTTTAAGACAATAAACTTCTTTTAATACTTTTACCACAGTATTTTGAAGAAGTATAAGATTCCTGTTAAGTGACTGAAAGTTGTATTCCTTAAGATCTTTTTCACGGAATCGGTTCAAAGTTTCCTTTGGACAAGATTTCGTTTGATCATCAGTAGTTGTAGAAGATGGTTCTTCATTCTCTTCTGACTTGATGTAGTTAGGCAAACTCCCATCATCATGATCTGTTTCAGATATGATCAAACAAGTTTTATTATCATAATCTGTAAAAGTCGAGCAAGGATTTTTGTTTTCCTCATCAGAAGAAATTATAACATAATCATTAATCAGAGTCATAGGATGAATCTCTCGTTCTTGAGTAAAAGATTTACCAAGAGCTTCTACTTTGACTGTGAGATCCATATTCTCTTTGGCTAGAATATTCAGTTGAATGTCTTTTTCCCTGATCTCTTGCTTAAGAAGATTTGACTCTTTCTTTAATATTAACATCCTTGTAGACAGAGATCTTATAGGCTTTAGGAGTTTTGCCAACTCTTTATCATCATCTTCTTTTCTATCAGAGATAAACTCAGATGTACTCTTAATTTTTGTAAATCCTGGATCATGAGTTAACGAAGAAGTACCATCCTCAACTTTTGAGTATTCATACTCTTGCATAACGTTAACTGAATCATACATAAATTCAATTCTTATAGGTTGGATCGCACCAAACACATATTGTTAGATTTTTACATATTTTCCTGCTCTGATACCTATTGAAAAGACGAGGGTACCCAAATACACCACAATCTTTTATTTATCCACCTATAAGTCCTCTTATCGAAAGTGATCGTCTATGGACAAAGTCGAGACAATGTAACAAATTGGTATTCACACTTTGTGTGATTATTTATGGATACGAGATCGAGACAATACGACAACCAAAGTGTGATACTTGATAATATGTTCGGACTTAACCAAACTCTATAGGATCACTATCAAGTATATCGGAGTTAACGTTTGTGTATTTTACTTTTATTTATAATAAAACAATTATAATTGCGGAAAAAGAAAAGTAAAAGACACAACAAGATTTTGTTAACGAGGAAACTGCAAATGCAGAAAAACCCCGGGACCTAGTCCAGAATTGAATACTCTCATAATTAAGCCGATATAAAAAATCTAAAAAAACTTCTTATAGTTGAGACCAAGCAACTAACCCTAGTTCACTTAGTTTCCTCAGTATCCCTGCGCTTCCGACTTCAATGAGTGCACGCACTAGAACAATTCTTTTGGATCGTATTCAAAACAGTAAAGGAACAACAAATATGTTTGGTAACAACTCTTTCGATTCTTTCAAGATAAAGATATTTTAAGTCATACACAAAGGCTCTTCAGTTTAATCTGATAAACTTCTTTGCCTGGTTAGATAAATCAAATCTCTATTACCTAAGTAATAAGATTCATATTTGCAACAATCAAATAGATCTAAAAGAGAACTATTAGTTGATGCCGATCTCACACAACTAATCAATCGAATAAATCCGATTCTAGTTGGATCCCAGCCGATCAAGGTTTGTGCACACCCAAAGATAAGAGAACCAATAAGAAATCTTCTTTGTCTTCAAATCTTCTTTAATCTTCAATAAACACCTGCACAACGCCACTTGAATCTCTTGTGATCAATCACACACAGAACGGAGTCTGTTAACAATGGAGTATCACAAGATGTCTTTAGATCTACAAACAGTTTTAAAGATCCCGTCGATACTTCGATCTAGTTTAAGTGAATCTTATATCAGAAGAGAAGATTCTCAAGAATAAACAAACTAGGTGCAATCAAAGTTTCAACAACCGTTAGTCAATCAAATCAATCGAAAACTAATAACACTGCAATTATCTAGTTTCCCACCAACGGTACTCGTAGAGCTTCTTGATCCCACATAAGTCTTTAAACGAGCGGTCGTAAGAGATTTCGCCTAATTAGGGTACTTTTCTCTCCGATTAGACGGCTCCACCAGAAACAACAAAAAGATGAAGTTTGCTTGGCTCTTAGGATAGTTTACTAGAAGTGCAAACTTAGGTATTTATAGACCAAGGATGTTTTGACACCAAGGAATTTCCAAAACCGAAATCTCTCAATAGAAATCTCTAATTAGTAAATGCACATTACTAATTTTTATTCTCTAGAGATATGCATTTAATTGCTGGTAATTAAAGCATATAAAACCAATTAATTGTATTTAATAGAAAATCTCCAATTAGTAAATGCACATTAATAATTTTTATTCTCTAGAGATATGCATTTAATTGCTGGTAATTAAAGCATATAAAACCAAAAACCTTAATTACAAGATTCTCAATTTATTTCGGCACAAGATATCCTTGAGTACTAAGGAATATCTTTGAACAATAAATGATATGAGTTATTATACGTGTTCAAAGTATGTTGACATCTTTTCACTATAAATCCTTATTCATATTTACATGGATCTACATTCTTGGAATCGATTATACCACACTTCCAAAAAAGTTTAGAATTGGTTCACCTGTATTCCAAGATTACTATGTGATTGATCAAATATCAAGTCACATACATTGGTTCAATCGTTTCTACCAATCACTAGGATCGGTTATACCTCAATATAGAAATACTTGTGATCGGTCACACAAGTTATCAGGACCGATTACATCAATTACCATGATCGGTTACATCAATTACCAGGACCGGTTACCATATACTCATGGTATTGCTTGTGATCGGTCACACCAGTTACCAGTATCGGTTACACCAATTACCAGGACCGGTTACACCAATTACAAGGATCGATTACACAACATTCTTTGATCGGTCACACCAATTACTAGGATCGGTCACACCAATTACAAATATCGATCATACCATCTCATGGTGATTACTTAGGATCGGTTACACCAATTAATAAAAACTAGTCATACCAAATCATAAGTCGGGCATTGTGATTAGTTATACCAAGATACATAACAAAGTTACGATCGGTTCTACCATCTCACACATATTGGTAATCCAAAGATTTGCAATGAATAGCTGTACCAATAAGCCTAGCGATTTCCCTTTCGATTCATAAAACAAGTTCATGAATGTACTTCCTTTAAACAAATGTAAAACATTTTTTCCTAGGGTGAAATCTTCACCATAACCCATTCACATAATCATAACAGTATATACAAGATTATGTCAATGCCATATCTACGAAGTTCAAAAGATAAGCGTTATACTTCGTAGTCTAATTCCCTAATACTATGATCATACAAACATGACCATGTCACATCACTAGAGTATCATACAATATGTACAGTATATACAACTTTGCAGTTATGTTTTCAATATAGCACGAATTGAAAGATACATTAGGAATGAAACAGTTCAATTTAATATTACTAACCTCAAGAGGAAGGATGGTGTTGTAATTGTAGTTCGCTTCTTCTTCTTCACATTCTTCAGGTCTTCGGAGTAATACTTGTATGTATCAAAATTCCTATACTTTCTAGTGTAACCTAAACGAAGTTGACTCTAGTATATAATCAAGCGAATTTAGATGAGTTTTTAGTCATTAAAATATGACAACCAATCTTGACATACCAACGCTTGGTGGGTTCAACCGAGCTATGCTCTAACTATAAGGTGTGTGAACTAGTTTTACAAACCGTGGCATTATGTTCATGAATTGGTTCGAAAAAAGTAGGGGTATAACAACCACACCCAATAATTCGTTCGACAATATGTATGGACTAAACTTAAATATAATTCCGAGAGCACCAACTTAAAAATGAGACTCAATTAAGAAATATATCAAAGAGCTTTATCTCTATTTCTAAATACAATCAGCAAATCGAACAGATAGAAATCCGTGATCCTGATTGATATGATAAACAACTTGGACGGTACCAAAGACCAATGCCAAAGTGTCAATCAAGTTATATCCAAAAAACAAGGTCGGATTTATCAACTGATTGAACTTCGCACAACCTGTGATATTTCAATTATATAAACAAATATAATACGGAAAATAAATTACACAGACACCGGAAATTTTGTTAACGATGAAACCGCAAATGCATAAAAACCCAGGGACCTTATCCAACTTTTAAAACCACACTATATTAATCCGCTACAGACACTAGCCTACTATAAGTTAACTTCGGACTGGAATGTAGTTGATCCCTAACCAAATCTCACACCGATTAAGGCACAGTCGCGTTCCTTACGCCTCTAGAACCACGCTGAGTTCTGCGCACTTGATTCCCTTAGCTGATCTTACCCACAACTAAGAGTTGCTACGACCCAAAGTTGAAAACTTATAAACAAATCTGTCTCCCACAGATATGTCTATTATTCATTCGGTTTTTGTTCCATATTTTGATAAAATCAAGGTGGACAAGAACCAATTGATAATCCGGTCTTATACTCCCGAATAGCAGCCTAGAAATATCAATCACCTCACAATAACCCAACTGATTAACAGAAAAAGTTATTGCAGAATCACAAGAGTCTGAGATGAAGAACTGTTGTGATAACATTTTATATCTTACCTATCGGAGATAAATCTCGATTAAATCTTATAGAAGATAAAACTCAATACGATAGAACAAGTAAGATTAGAATATGAACCTACAAAGAAAATAGTTGGATCTGGCATCATGAATCCCATATGAAGTCTTCAAGTCGTTAACCTAATATGGTTTTTGAAAAACCTAGGTTAAAGGAGAATCGACTCTAGTTTGCAACTAGGACACAGGAAAGTGTCAGGATTAGGTTTTCCAGTTGCTAGAGTTCTCCCTTATATAGTCTTTCAAATCAGGGTTGCTTACAAACAAAGCTAAGATAACTTAGTAACAAAGCATTCAATATTCACCGTTAGGTGAATCCTGATTTAAGATTCAAGCTAAGTCTGCTTAGAAATTAAGCAATTAATCTCCACCCTTAGATGGTCTTAGCTTGTTACACACAAATGAAATATACTTATATTTAGATACGGGTAACCATACCTAAACGTGTATATTGAGTTGGCTCAATAATAGTTAACCAAAGTTAGCCATATAAACATTTTTGTCTTAGCCTTATTCATTAACACTTCTAGACCAAATATGATAATCAATCAAACATGAAAGATAATCAAATGAATCTAATTGTATTTCAAATAGAGTTGTTCAATTGTTCACTATCTCGTAGAAATATACATGAACAAATTGAAACAAAATAGGATTGATTCGTAATCGTACAAAGTACTTATACAAGAATCAATTCATGAACATTAAGCCAAGGTTTGCAAAGTTAATTTGCATTCCTTAAATCATAAATGTTTTAGTTCATGAGTATGAGAATCATACACAACCGATTTTAGAACTTAACCACTATGTCCGCAAACCAGGTACGCGAACAGCAGCTCCGGACCTTGGCCTAGTCAAGCCGTTCGCAAACCAGGTTCGTGAACAACCGTCCCAGACCCAACTCAGGTAATCCTGTTTGCATACTAGGTACGCAAACAAGAGTTCCGGAACTTCTCAGGTAAATCCGTTCGCATACTAGGTACGCAAACAAGAGTTTCGGACTTGAATCATAACGAAACAGTTCGCATACTGAGTACGCATACTGTGTTGTATCCAGACATGGTTAATTGTTCTAAACTCTCATTTCAATCATTGAAACATCCTTAGAAGACGACAATGGTAATCTCACACATACCATTAGCTTCAAGTAATTTTCAAGTGATCGAATGATCAATACGAAACTTCCCAAGTTAACATCAAATGACTGTCTTACACAAATCATATAAGATGTTCAAGGTAATTATCACATGATCATCTTTTGACTTACTATTTAGTTTCCAAAAAATAAATTGTTTCAAACTAAACTCATCAAGAATATGATGAACATAGCTAAAGAAAAAAGCTTCCAACACATATTTCGAGAAATAGATAAGCGAGATAAACTCAGCTCAAAATATCAAATGTGTATAATGTAAAAGTCTATATAGATATATGACTTAGTCTCATTAGAAGATATAATAGAATAGACTTTTGAGTGATAGTTTTAGTCTCCACATACCTTTTGTTGATGAAGTTCCTCCAAGCTCCTCAGTAGATCTTCTTCTTCAATTGGTGAACGCCGTAAATTCTAAAACCCAACTACACATTCTATCATAATCCGAGACATAGCTATAAGTAGACTAGAAATCAAGTATATAGTTTTGATCAACTAAACTTGACAAACAAGCTTGAGATAACAACGCTTGCGAATTCGACCGAGCAGTGCTCTAACAGGTTCTTGTATAAGTACTTTGTACAATTACAAACCAAACCGATTTTGTTTCAAATAGTTCATATATATGTTTCTATGAAATGATGAACATTTGAACAACTTTCTTGAAACACATTTAGATTCATTTGATTATCTATCATGATTGATTGATCATCATATTTGATCTTGAAATGTTGGATGAATATGGCTAAGTTATAAGTGTTAATATGGGTAACTTCGGTTAACTATTATTGAGCCAACAAGTATACACGTTTGGGTACGGTTCATCCATATCTAAATATAGGTATATTTCATTTGTGTGTATCAAACTAATAACATCTAACGGTAGAGATTGATTGCTTAGTTTCTAAGCAGACTTAGGTTGAATCTTAAATCAGGAGTTCATCTAACGGTGAATATCAATTGCTTTGTTACTAAGCTATCTTAGCTTTGATTATAAGCAACCCTGATTTGAAAGACTATATAAGGGAAAACTCTAGCATCTGGGAAACCTAATACCGATACTTCCGTGTGTCCTAGTTGCAAACTAGAGTTGATTCTCCTTTAACCTAGGGTTTTTCAAAACCATTATTAGGTTAACGACTTGAAAACTTCATTTGGGATTCGTGAAGCCAGATCCAACTATTTTGTAGTTGCGTATTCTGATCTTACATTTTCTATCGTATTGAGTTTTATCTTCTCTAAGATTTACTCGAGATTTATCTCCGATAGGTAAGATATAAAAAGTAATCATGATAGTTCTTCGTCTCAGACTCTTGTAATTCCGCAATAAATTTTTCTGTTAATCAGTTGAGTTACTGTGAGGTGACTGATATTTCTAGGCTGCTCTTTGGGAGTATAAGTCTGGGGTATTAGTTGAGTTTCCTGTTAATCTTGATTTATAAGCCGAAAATAAAACCAAGATTAGACATATCTATGGGAGATAGATTTGTTTATAAGTCTTCGACTTTGGGTCGTAGCAACTCTTAGTTGTGGGTGAGATCAGCTAAGGGAATCACATGCGCAGAGTCCTGTTGGGATTCAAGAGGCGTAAGGAACGCGACTGTACCTTAATCGGTGTGAGACTTGGTTAGGGCTCAACTACATTCTAGTCTGAAGTTAACTTGTAGTAGGCTAGAGTCTATAGCGGCTTAATATAATGTGGTGTTCAAATCTGGACTAGGTCCCGAGGTTTTTCTGCATTTACGGTTTTCTCGTTAACATAATTTCTGGTGTCCGTGTTATTTTTTTCCACATTATATTTGTTTATATAATTGAAATATCACAGGTTATGCGTAGTTCAATCACAGTTGATTAATCCGACCTTGTTTGTTGGATAGAACTTGATTGACACTTGGGCATTAGTCTTTGGTACCATCCAAGTTATTCTCATATCAGGCTCACAGATTTCTATCTGTTCGATTTGCTGATTGTATCGAGAAAGAGATAAAGCTCTTTGATAGCTTTCTTGATTGAGTCTCACTTTTAAGTTGGTGCTCTCAGAATTATATTGGAGTTCAATCTATACAGATTGCCGAACAAAATATTGGGTGTAGTTGTTATACCCCCCGCGTTTTCAATTGGTATTAGAGCAAGCAAACACACTAAGACCTCATAAGTCTATGTTTGAAGCAATCTGTTTTCTTATGGATGAGTCTATCTCTAATAACGTACCAATTCAGAAATTACCAGATGATTTTCAAAGCTTGGATTCACTTGAGAGAATTGTCACATCTAAATCAATATCTAAGCATTCTCTTGATGTAGAAACTGTTGATAACTGGGAAACACGCCTAGAAGAACAGTTGGATGAACTTTCTGACGAAGGTGACTCAGATTTTGATAGAGATGTAAATGAGGAAGTCTCAGAGTATGTTAAGCTATTGGATCGGTTGAAAAAGAAAAATATGAGAACTTCTCATGTCACACCTTTTCTGACTAATCTCTTTCACAAAAACAATAAATTCAGAAGAATTTATCAAGGTATTTATATATGGAATTCCAGTAACGCTTCGATCCTCAAAGATCGTGAAAATGACCTAAGTAAAAAAATCACTTGAATGTGATAATCTTCGTAGAGATTTCTTTAAGTTGGAAGAAAAACTTGCAGCAACTGAAGTAAGGATTAACTCCGAGCAAACAAGTTTTGATGACAGAGAAAGCGTTTATCTCGCTCGAGAAAAACTCCTTGAGGATGATTTAACTGCTTCTCTTGATAAAATCAAGATGTTGGAAGATAACTTGAAAAAAATTCAATACTAGTTCAAGCAAATTAACCACAATGCTAGGAGCAAGTAAAAATCATCGTGATACACGAGGATTGGGCTGTAAGGGAATAAATGCTCCAAGTATTAGCAAAGAGGTAAAATTTGTCAAGGCTAGTGGTTCTTCTGAATAAAAGGTTTCTACTGATGGCAAAAGTGAAATACCTTCACCGGCAGTTAAGGTTCGAAAGAGCAAAGTATATCAACCTCCAAAACCAGCACACATGAATCCGGGTAAGAACGTTCATAATATTTTTCATTATTTCGGAAAAAGGTCACCTGGAAAGGAGATGTCGTTTTCGTATAAGGAATGAAAAACTTCATGATATTCTTATTTGGGTGTCAAAGAAGTGATTAAACCTAGATCATATGTTAAGGATAACACCCTTAACATTACGCGTTGTGAACGTCCAACCTTTAGGCAAAGGAATCAGTAATGTGATAAACCTATATTTTCCTATAAACGTCATATGAAGTTTTTTCACAATTGTAATGATTATCAAAAGGATAACTTTGTAAAGACGAAGACAAGATCCGATGCTCCCAATTGGAGGAACAATCCAATTCTCTTCCGAGTATTCTAGAAGAGAGTAATGGGAAGAAGGTTTCGGTTGTTCCTAAACGCACTCAGAAGTTGAAATCAAAGAAAGTCAATGATGCATTGAGTGCCAAAAGGAACGATCTCCCATAAAATTCTATGACTATGGAGAAGGCAAAATCCATGATGTTGGAAGTTAAAAATTTATTTGAAAACATGAATTTGGATATGAAAGGTTCTAAAAGTGATCTCTTTCATGATAATCCAAAAGTGAAACACAAGAATTGGTGGAAGAAGAAATGGAGTAAGCCAAAAACTATAGATGGTGAAAAATCCATAGTTGCGGAAAAGTCTGTTTCAGTCACTTGTGGTGAGCAAGACTTTGTTCACCTCAACACAACTTGATTGTGTTGTAAGTGCATCCTCACCAAGGAATGCCCTGTTATGTATATGGTTAGGGAAACACGAGAATTGGGGCATATATATTGTGTTAGGTAAGATACTGAATATTTGGTAAAGCCGTAGGATTCACGATTGGATTCTTCTAAAAGGTATGTCTATAAACTTGAACAAGTTTTATGATTTTATTTGTGATTCTCATTCGTACTTTTATTTTTCGCTAAGTGTTTTGGTGGAAATCCGAGTATCGTCTTGATTGGTTGGAAAATATATACCTTGAAGTTCAATACCCAATGTTTTGGAAGACAAGAATTTTTATCTCTACCTTGTTGAGCCCACGCTCCAAAGAGATGATTTAATGTCAATAAAGACGTAAAAAAAGTTCGTGAATTTTTGTCCTCATGGTTCACATACCGGGTATGCATACCATGCTTTAAAATAAAATTCAGGGATTTTTGTTTGTGAACCTAGTTTGCAAACTCCTCTAGTTCACGAAATTTCCAGTTACACCAGTTTGCGAACTAGCTGACGTCGATATTAGTTAAACTTGTTTTGGCCGTAACTTCTTCGTCCGAACTTGGAATAACCTCATTCTTTTTGCATTCTGTTTGTATTTCAATTATATTCAAGATGGTGATGAAAAAATCTTAATATGGATGAGTTAAGTTTTATCTTTGGACCATCTCTTGATTTTGAGCACTTTTTCTCAGTTTCGTCACACTTCTTTCACTCCACTTGTGAGTCCAAGTTGTAATGACTTGAGGATCTGGGTAAAACTCTCAAGACATAATAATCATAATCATTTCAGGTACATCATTCACCATTATCTAAGAGATAATATATTTTAGGTGAAGTACTTATGATAGACATACCAATGCGGCTAATGATCCGTGTACCTTGTATGTCATTCATGTGTACCTAACTTGATTTGTGTTTAAGATTCTTAAATGATCAGGTTTGAAGAAAAAATGTCGTTGTATAGGAAACTTCTTGTGAGAATTTATTCTTGTGTTTGAGAAGGATAACTAGGGTTTGGTATAGCAATTATTGTGATTACACATAGCTATTTCCAACGATTTTCATCTTGCAATATTTTTAGATTTATTTATTTAAATTCTAAATTATTTGGAAGATGATCTTGCAGTATTTAATCTTGTTAGAGCACTGCTCGGTCGAACTCACAAGCGTTGCTATCTCAAGCTTGTTTGTCAAAACTATAAGTCTTGATTTCTAGTCTACTTATAGCTAAGTCTCGGGATTAGGATAGAATGTGTAGTTGAGATTTAGACTTCACGACGTTCATCGATTGAAGACGAAGAACTACTAATGGTATCTTGTGGAACTTCATCAACAAAAGGTATGTGGAGACTTGAACTCATCTATCACTCAAAAGTCTATTTCTACTCTATCTCCTATTTGAGACATAAGTTGTATAGCTATATAGAATTCGATTATACACATTTGATATTTCGAGATGAGTTTAACTCGCTTACATATTTATCGAAATATGTGTTGGTAATCTTTAGCTTTAACCAAGTTCATCTTATATTCTTGACGAAAGTCAAAATATGATCATATGAAAATCGCCTGGTAACATCTTATATGATTTGTGTGAGACAGTCATTTGGTGTAGAATCGAAATGTTTCGTAATGATCACTTGAAAATTTCTTTGAAGCTAATAGTTTGTGTGAGACAGCTATTGTCGTCTTCTAAGAATGTTTCAATAATTGAAATGAGAGTTTAGAATAATTAACCATGATTGGATATAGCACAGTATGCATACTTGTATGCTAACTGTTGCAAGTTATTCCAAGTATGGGAACCATAGTATGCGTACCAGTATTTGTACTGGTTTGATTAGTTGAAGTCCGGGAACCTAGTATGCATACCCGTATGCGTACCAGCGTAAATTTCAAGTCCGGAAATTCAACTGAGTTTGGTGGTGTACAATAGTATGCTTACCCGTTCGCATACTGGCGAACCCATACCAAGTCCGGCTACTTAGGTATGCGTACCCATTTGCATACTTGAGTGGGTTATGTTCTAAAATCGGTTTGTTCACGAACTAATACATATATAAAATAAGGAATGCAATCTTTTGCAAACCGTGGCTATAATGTTCATGAATTGATTCGAGTGAATCAAAATCGGTTTTTCTTTAGTTGTGTCTTGTATACTTCTATGAGAATATAAACAATTGAACAACTCGAGAACTAGTTTCATTTGAGTCATTTGAACTAGTTGTGTTAGGATGAACAAGGTTGATATGAAAGTGTTCATATGGATAACTTCGGTTAACTATTGTTTAGCCAACAAGGTGTACATGTTTAGGTACGGTTACCAATATCTAAATGAAGTCATTTTTTATTTGTGTGTAACAAGCTAAGTTCGATCTAATGGTTGAAAGATATTAGCTTGAGTCTAATCAGGTTTTCATCTAATGGTGAATATTGAATGTTTTGTTACCAAGGTAACATTGATCGCAAACCCTGATTTGAAGACTATATAAGGGAAAACTCTAGTTACTGGGAAACCTAATCCCCATACCTCCCGTGTGATACTTGTTGCGACTAGAGTCGATTCTCCTTTAACCTAGGTTTTTCCTAAAACCATTATAGGTTAACGACTTAAAGACTTCATTGGGATTGTGAAGCCAGACCCAACTATTTTCTCTGTAGTTGCGTGTTCTGATCTTGCTTTATTCTATCGTATTGAGTACTATCTTTTCTAAGATTTTCTCGAGATTTAATCTCCGATAGGCAAGATAAAAAGTAGTCACAAACATCTTCGTCTCATCGTTTGTGATTCCACAATATCTTATTTCGCTACAATACGATTAAGATATTGTGAGATGATTGATATTACTAGGATGTTCTTCGGGAATATAAGTCTGGTGTATCAATTGGTTCCTTTTCACCTTGATTTATCAAAAGACGGAACAAAAACTCGTAGGTATTTATGTGGGAGACAGATTTATCTATTCAAT
Organism: Papaver atlanticum; assembly: GCA_023531105.1. Classification (NCBI taxonomy): domain Eukaryota; kingdom Viridiplantae; phylum Streptophyta; class Magnoliopsida; order Ranunculales; family Papaveraceae; genus Papaver; species Papaver atlanticum. The sequence continues at coordinate 6,171,274 of JAJJMB010007130.1, forward strand.
AGACTTTTCTGTGTGAGACAAATTTGTTTATCAAGTCTTCGACTTTGGGTCGTAGCAACTCTTAGTTGTGGGTGAGATCAGCTAAGGGAATCAAGTGCGTAGAGTCCTACTGGGATTCAGAGGCGTAAGGAACGCGCCTGTACCTTGATCAGTGTGAGATTGGTTAGGGCTCAACTACATTCCAGTCTGAAGTTAACTTGCAGTAGGCTAGTGTCTGTAGCGGCTTAATACAGTGTGGTGTTCAAATATGGACTAGGTCCCGGGGGTTTTATGCATTTTTGGTTTCCTCGTCAACAAATTTTGGTGTTTGTGTTATTTCTTTTCTGCATTATATTTGTTTATATAATTGAAATATCACAAGTTGTGCGTAGTTCTATCAATTAGATAATCCAACCTTTGGTTGTTGATATAAATTGATTGACACTTGAACATTGGTCTTTGCTACCATTCAAGTTGTTTCTCATAATAATCAGTCTCACGGATTCTATCTGTTTGATTTGCTGATTACATTGAGAAATAGAGATACAACTCTTGAATATATTTCCATTGATTGAGTCTGACTGTCTAGTTGATTCTCTTATAATTATATTGGAGTTTGTCCATATAGATTGCCTAAACGAAATATTGGGTGTGGTTGTTAGACCCCCGCTTATTTTAATCTTATTGGTTTTATATATAACAAATGTCTTATAAGATATATGTGTTTACGTTCGTGAACTGTGCTTATCTCATATATGCTCAAAAGTTAAGTCTATTATGTCTTTATGCAAATATTGATAAATGATAGAATGAACTTGTTGAGAAAATTCCGTAGTATTGATCTTTCCCTGATCCACTTTTATGTGACAGTACTGTATTTACTCCATAAGTTTTCTTATGTTGAGTGATTTCCGGCTAAATTAATCAATAAGATCCTCTTGTGGATTAATTTACTCAAGTTTACTAGATACAAATCCATGTGATTTGTTAATGTCCAAAGAAATCCTTCTTTTCTCGTAAAAGTAAGGTCGCTCATATTGTTCTCTTATGAATGACATCAAATGGGGGAGAGTCCTTAAATGAACTTGTGTTTAATTGCTATATCTTTGTGGGGAGAGCGGTTGTGGAATTCTGTAGGAGTTAATTTGTATCTTTATAAACTCCTTGATGAATACACTAAGTTTCGACTATGTAAATTCATCGAAACAAAGTTGATATGTTCTCTTTTAGTCATGAATCATCTTTTTGAGAATTTCATTATGATCCCATAGTTTTCGTACCTTTGCCAATTTATATTGACAAAAAGGGGGAGAATTATTTGGTAGTTCACACTACATACATATGGTTTATGGATCATTATGTAAAGTAGAGTTGTTTTCATTATGAGATGGAAGTATTGAATCAAAGTTGTGATGCAATTGGACTTTGATTCTATATAATAATAATATGACACTATATAACAATGTTAGAGAACTTTTGTTTGCATATTGTTATGGCTACGGATCTTCAACAACAATGGTGATGGGTTGAACACATTCAGAATCGATGGAGAACTTGAAGTAACGAAGAATTCAAGGAAGTTGAAGAGGCAAGGAAATAAAGCATGATGGATCAGAAGCCACAAAGTTTATTTATTTTGTAATCCATATGTATTGATAGTTTTTTCACTAAAATTGACAAAGGGGGAGATTGTTAGAGCACTGCTCGGACGAACTCGCAAGCGTTGCTATCTCAAGCTTGTTTGTAAGTTTAGTTGATCAAAACTATATACTTGATTTCTAGGCTACTTATAGCTATGTCTCGGATTATGATAGAAGTGTGTAGTTGAGCTTTAGACTTCACGGTGTTCACCAATTGAAGAAGAAGATCTACTGAAGAGCTTGGAGGAACTTCATCAACAAAAGGTATGTGGAGACTAAAACTTATCTATCACTCAGAAGTCTATTATATTCTATTTTCTAAAGAGACTAAGCCATATAGATATATAGACTTTTACATTATACACGTTTGATATTTCGAGCCGAGTTTATCTCGCTTATCTATTTCTCGAAATATGTGTTGGAAGCTTTTAGCTTTAGCTAAGTTCATCGTATTCTTGACGAGTTTAGTTGGAAACAATTCATTTGTTGGAAACTAAATATTAAGTCAAAAGATGATCATGTGAAAATTACCTTGAAACATCTTACATGATTTGTGTGAGACACTCATTTGATGTCGACTTGGAAGTTTTATATTGATCGATTAATCACTTGAAATTTACTTGAAGCTAGTGGTATGTTTAAGAGTACCATTGTTGTCTTCCAAGGATGTTTCAATGATTAAATGAGAGTTTTAGAACTATCATGTTTGGATATAATACAGTTTGCATACTTTGTATGTTAACTGTGCAAGTCTAGTTCAGGTCCGGAACTATTGTTCGCGAACCTTGTTTGCAAATTGGTTTACCTGTGAAAAGTTCCGGAGCTTGTGTTCGATTACCTTGTTTGCGAACGGCTAGATCAGGCCTAGACCGGAACTCATGTTCGCGTACCCTGTTTGCGAACGGTTAGACAAAGACAAAGTCCAGAACTCTTGTTCGCGTACTCAGTGAACAGAGTGGTTAAGTTCTAAAATCGGTAAAGTGTAATTTTCATACTCATGAACTCAGGTTCGTTTGCGAACTAAAGTCCCTGGAACTTTAATGAAATAAGGTGTGTGAACTAGTTTTACAAACCGTGGCATTATGTTCATGAATTGGTCTTGTATAAGTACTTTGTACAATTACAAACCAAACCGATTTTATTTCAAATAGTTCATATATATGTTTCTATGAAATGATGAACATTTGAACAACTCTCTTGAAACACATTTAGATTCATTTGATTATCTATCATGATTGATTGATCATCATATTTGATCTTGAAGTGTTGGATGAATATGGCTAAGTTATAAGTGTTAATATGGGTAACTTCGGTTAACTATTATTGAGCCAACAAGTATACACGTTTGGGTACGGTTCATCCATATCTAAATATAGGTATATTTCATTTGTGTGTATCAAACTAATAACATCTAACGTTAGAGATTAATTGCTTAGTTTCTAAGTAGACTTAGGTTGAATCTTAAATCAGGAGTTCATCTAACGGTGAATATCAATTGCTTTGTTACTAAGCTATCTTAGCTTTGATTATAAGCAACCCTGATTTGAAAGAATATATAAGGGAAAACTCTAGCATCTGGGAAACCTAATCCCGATACTTCCGTGTGTCCTAGTTGCAAACTAGAGTTGATTCTCCTTTAACCTAGGGTTTTTCAAAACCATTATTAGGTTAACGACTTGAAAACTTCATTTGGGATTCGTGAAGCCAGATCCAACTATTTTGTAGTTGCGTATTCTGATCTTACTTTTTCTATCGTATTGAGTTTTATCTTCTCTAAGATTTACTCGAGATTTATCTTCGATTGGTAAGATATAAAGTAATCACAACAGTTCGTCTCGGATTCTTGTGATTCCGTAATAACTTTTTCTGTTAATAAGTTGGGTTATTATGAGGTGACTAATATTTCGAGGTTGCTCTTCGGGAGTATAAGTCCGGGGTATTAGTTAAGTTTCATGTTTACCTTGATTTATCTTAAGACGGAAAACAAACAAACAAGAATAGACACATCTATGGGAGACAAATTCGTTTATAATTCTTCGACTTTGGGTCGTAGCAACTCTTAGTTGTGGGTGATATCAGCTAAGGGAATCACATGCACAGAGTCCTGCTAGGATTCAAGAGGCGTAAGGTTCGCGACTGTACCTTAATCGGTGTGAGACTTCGTTAGGGCTCAACTACATTCCAGTCCGAAGTTAACTTGTAGTAGGCTAGAGTCTGTAGCGTCTTAATACAGTGTGGTGTTCAAATATGACTAGGTCCCGAGGTTTTTATGCATTTGCGGTTTCCTCGTTAACAAAATTTCTGGTGTCTGTGTTATTTATTTTCCGCATTATATTTTTTTATATAATTGAAATATCACAGGTTGTGCGTAGTTCAATCACAGTTGATAAATCTGACCTTGTTTGTTAGATAGAACTTGATTGACACTTGGGCATTGGTCTTTGGTACCATCCAAGTTATTCTCATATCAATCAGGATCACGGATTTCTATCTGTTCGATTTGTTGATTGTATTGAGAAAGAGATAAAGCTCTTTGATATCTTTCTTGATTGAGTCCCTCTTTTAAGTTGGTGCTCTCGGAATTATATTGGAGTTTAGTCCATACAAATTGCCGAACGAAATATTGGGTGTGGTTGTTATACCCCCGCGTTTTCACAAACTAGTCTAATTAGTTATGCGACATCGTCTCAAAATGATAGAAAGTGAATATAACTTGAGATATAGGTGGTTCAGTTTTCACTTACCTTTTGTGGAAGAAGTTTTCCAAAAGCTTTTATTTATCTTCTTCTTCAAATGGTAGAACGAAATGATGACTGCTGTAATCCTTTGTTTCTCAACCACATTTCTATGCTAGTCCGAAACTTAACTAATTGTAGACTAAAAATCAAGATATAGTTTTGAAAACTAAATTTGACAACAAGATTGAGATAGCAACACTTGTGAGTTCGACCGAGCAATGCTCTAACACCATAATCATCTCTTGCATCGCAATACCGAGCCAGATGATATGAGAGGCCAATATGCCGCAATCATCTCGCAATTAGATGATATGAGCGATAATGTGTTTGAGGCACTGCTGCAACTCATTTTGGATTCCTATGTACCCTTCCTTACTCTAAAGGGATCAAGCACTTACCGTAGTTCATCGACGAAGAGACAACAACTTAAGCCCACTTGTGTTGCAAAGGACGTCGCCAAAGCAATAATGGTCTGGTCCGTATAGGTCGTTCCGTCAAAATGCACAAAGATTGCGCATAACTTAGTCCGCAACATGGCATAATTACGCCTTCGCATCATATGCCTCATTGTCAAGGTTACGCGGCTATAAATGAGGCCGAAGCATCATTCATGCTCTTCCGGCTAACCTGTGAAGCTTACTTGGTGCGTAGTCCACATATGCATCTTCGACCAAGTACCCCTTCCTATATATGTCTTAAGGACATTTTTACAACTTAAACCGGGGGAGGACTTTCACACTCACAAAGTCACATGGTGTGTTGCTTCACTATTCATGACCGATAACCGTGTTTTCGTTACGGCCCATAGGCCAACTTTAATATTGTGCTATGATAACCGTGGTTTACCTCGTCCAGTCCGCTCTGGCATCTTGCACCACTGTTGTGCGATATTGGCCATATCCCAATGACTTGCGTAATGTGCTATTTTAGCACTACTTTGCTCAAGGCCATCCTCCCAACTGACCTAATACATCATGATGATGCGTCATTGGCTCTTGGCCAATAAAAATCACGTAATGCACCATCAATGGTGCAATATTGTCCCTAGGCCAATATGCCCAACATAATGCGCCATTTTGATGCGATATTGGACTTTGGCCAGTATTCCTTCACAATGCGCTATACTTGGCGCAATATTGGCACTAGGCCAATATATCTCTTACGCAACGAAAACTTGAGATGAAGCTTCATGTCCGTCCATGGCACATCTTTGAGAACGTGTGTTACACTAAATCTTCATTTATCTCTTGAATTTTGGGTCTAAGACATGATGATACCAGTTTCATCCATGTTTAAGCAACAAAAAAAAATAAAAAAAAATCATTCATCTATCATCTCATAATTTCATGTATAATATAGGATGATACCAATTTCATCCTTGTTTATGGAAGAAAAAAAACTTAAATTTCATAACTCGTATAAAAATTATTCATCTTATAAATTTTAGGCAGTTGCTTTCAATGCATGTGAAATTGATGAGTTTATAAAATAAAATCAAAAAGAAAATCAGCGTTAGAAATCTTATTAGTGCTCATCTTGTGAGATTGATGGAAGACAAAACTCTAAATTGTGTGAAACTGAGAAATCCTAATCAAATTAGGGTTAGAATAATATTTCATTGTCGATGACGGTGGATTCAACAATGGTGATACCGACTGAAATCAAATTGGTGTATGTGTTGGTGGTGGTAATCACTGTAATGAACGAGAAGGTGTTTATGGTGGTGGTGGTGATAGTTACTGTGATGGAAAGGTATTAATGGTGGTAGTAATGCAGAAAGATGGTATTACTGGGTGTCCTATTGGTAGTGGATAAAAACAAGGTGTTGACTATGAGAAAAATAGAATGTGGGTTTTTCTGTCGACATAAGAGAAAGAGAAAAATGTATTCGGAATAGATAGAAATAAAACATAATTTAAGGATATAAAAGTCAGTTTCAAGTTTCTTTAGTTCCTGTCTATTTAATCCAAATGAAAATTTACTCGTCCACCACAATCAGATCTTCAAAATTTCTAAGCATTTGGCCCATTTTCTGCCAACTTAATCGATTCCAGGCAACTCGGTCGTACCCGCATTTGCTTATACTAGTATATTCCCTCCTTCTCCGAAAAATGGATCCTTCAATTTTTATTTTTGAGAGAACTTCAAAAATTTGCCTAAATAAATGCAAAAATGTTATAGGGTCTACGACCCATGGATGTGCGGCCCAACTAGATATATAGGGTTTCCCTTTAGATGTATATAAAGGATAATATAGCTATGTAATATGGTTACTCATATCAATAAGAAACTCTCTGCCTCTTTGCCTTTCTCTATTATTCTACTACAAAACGTTATCAACACGAGCTCTTCCATGTCGCTAAAGAAAGATTTTTTTTATTTTTCTTGGGTTCTCATCAATCGAAGGAGATTTTTTTGATTAATCATGAGAAGCTTGTAAATGGAATTTTAGGTCATATGTAATTAGGGATTTGGGGATCTTGATTTGTAATTAGAGATTTGGAAAATCCTTCTTTTAAATCTGTGAAAGAAAAATCCTTGAGAAAGTGCGGTTGTTTCATTCCAACTGCGGCTGTTTCATTCCAACTGGTTTCCTGTGTGAATGAAGAAGAGTTTGGTGAGCGAAGAAGAGATTCTGTAAAAGATGGCGTCTGTTTGTGGAAAATAAAAAGTCCCCGGTTCGGTTCGGTCTACCCGGTTCAGATCGGTCTACCCGGTTCGTTTGGTCCACCCCGGTTCGGTTTAGTCCACCCCGGTTCGGTTCGGTTCGGTCAACTCCGGTACTGTTCCATCCCTGCTATATATCCTCTCCTGTTCTGTTTTGGTTTTTGGTTGTACGCGACCAAGGGCGTTCCGGTTCTGTGTATATACCGTGGGAACCAAATTAAGTTTGAGGTATGTAACTATAACGTAGGTTTTTACATTGAATATTTGCTAGGCTTATTTTTTGTTTTTAGAACATGCCTAGTTTTGTTTAGTGTGTCTTACGATAAGTCCACAACATATAAACAGTAAATTTAAATTATGATTGTTGATCTAGATCATTAAGAATTTTGGTCTTAATGTTATTTTGTTCTCTTGAATATGATATTAGCTATAGTTGAATGGTGTCTTTTGTTCAATTGGTTGTATCAACTCGATTCAATTATATTTATTTGGGGTTTAGAAGTACTCGAACACCATTATTGCGTACTTGATATTTTCTTCCCAAAATTTGAATGTTCCGTGGAATGTAATCCACTTGCTTGACTATTATTCTGTCAGTAGTTTCAAAAGATACGTTCAAATAAAATCACATGTATTCCAATTTTTGTAGAAGAACTCACAAAAGATGATATGAGTCAGAAATTTTCCATTTCTCTACTTCATCCATGATACTAACGAACCAGTATATGTTGAAGTATGACAACAAAAGAATTATCTTTAATAATATATTTAACCTAAAGTAAGTGGTTGACATGTATAGTGAGATTCTTTTGGCCTGTTGAGATAAAGAAATTTATCAAATTAAGCTAAATGTAGCAAAATTGGAAATGGAAAGAACCCCTAAGTAATGAGGGTTAGACGTACCGACTCATATAAAGCATGTGAAAAAGGATATATATATCATGAGACAAAGATGTACTTTTGTTTCTGATAATGATGACACCAAGTATGAACCGAGCATGGGATTAGCTCCCATTGGAAATGAAGGATTTGGAATTGCACCTAGTAATTGATGTTGGTACAAGCAATTTAATCCATGTATCATGTAACAGCCAATTTTCACATCAACTTTAATGGCAACAAGAATTTTGCTTGGCTAATTGACTATTTAATCGAACTAGATCAGATGTCTGTGCTTATGGAATGAAAAGTACATCATTCCTACGAACATAAATTCTCCAAAGCACTTGAGATATATCTGGATGAAATGTAACATATATCACTCTAAAGTAATAGAGTTGAATCCGACTTTTGTTACGTAATAAGGCCACACCACTTATAAAATCTCTCAAGACTCAATGTCTAAGCTCTATATGTACCAAGGGCTAATCACATCTTCCTAAGTGCAAAGGGTGTTCATGCGTGAACTATTACTTACCTTTTTGGAAATTTACAGTGAGAATGGATTTGATTGCATCTATAAATTATTTCTAATGAAAGTGGAAGGAAGCATATTCTTAGAAAATTAATGTGTCAATCTAGTGAATTTTAAATCACTGGAACTTGAATTATGGAATCTGTATTAACCCCAACAATGAACTGATTGGGATTGATTCATAAAGACTTTGACATAACCATAAGGTACATTGGTTGTGACACGATTTTCCATTTTGAAAGTACTAACACGGGCATCACTTCATTTGAGTGTACAAGACAATGAACTAATAGAATGCGAAGTTATGGCATCTATCACAATCAGTGATTTCTAAAGTTACTAGATTTGCACTGCCTCTCCCCATTATGCTTTAGAGTAAGAAAGCACGTCACTCATCTTACAAAGTCTTTCTTTAGTAAAACATGATTGAGACCATCCTGTTTTACTTAGATGCAAATGGTAAATAACTCATTCTTCAAAGAAATAAAGTGTTGTTAGTGAACATATATCCATGCAGAATGCAGGCCATTCAAGTGATTTATGGATCTGGTGGATGATTCGACGCATTGAATCAGTTATTGCTCACAACAAACGATGCGTTTAATTTTTATAAAACTCCTAACACATATTACACAATGCAAAGTGCAAAGGCTCACCACCCCTTGTAAATGCTAGCTATTGCACATCAAAAGGACTTGATGGTTATTGCATATTTAATAGGATCAATGCAGAGCATCCTATACCTCATGGTCTCGCAAAGGCTATCATCAAAGGTTACAGATGATATCTAAGGCATGGTTAGTACAAACCTACCTTTAACTGCTTGGGGGGAATGCAATATTAAGCGCACTTTTACTTAAATTCGTTTTAGAACCCAATATTAGTCAACCTTTTCTGCGTACCAGTTGATAACTGGATATAAGCCTGACATTCGTATTCTTACGCATTTTTGGTTGCACTATATATGTGCCATTACAAGTCCACAACGTACTATGATGGGTCACGAAAACGATTAAGTAGTTATGTTGGATATTTACTCCCAACAATTATCCACGTTTTAAAACCTTTGGCAGGAGATCTCTTACCGCTAGATTTGCGGGTTGTCACTTTAATGAGACAGTCTTCCTGTCATTAGGGGGAGATAATAAAAAGTATTTTCTAAGGGAACGACAGGAATTTTCGTAGTGTATTCCCACTGTGTCTCATATTGATTCTTATTCTCCACAAATGTAAATGTGAAGTGACAGGGAATAATCGATTTCAGAAAGTGCACTGATATCGACAACGTGACAAGATCAAACTTACCAACTGCAAATGTTCCTGCAAGGTTAGAAATCCTAAGTTTGGGGTACACCATAAACTAAGGTGTTGTAACTACACTTGGTGGAAGCGTAGTTAAGGTCGTGGCTCCACAAAGGAACATGGAGAGACCACCAGGTTCGATCAATACTTATCTAGAAAGGAAGTAGATGAGTAAGGCACAACCTAATTTGTATCATTAATGAAATCATCTCAATTGATTGTCTCTGACTATGTCCATGAATCAGTACTGGAGGATGCTCCGAAGTTTAATGATTCCAGCGAACAATGAAATCCTAAAGGATTATGAGAACACACACGAGTTGATGGAAAGATCGTGCGAGCATATTAATGATTATTTTATATATAGTTGCTCAAGGAAATAGAGCACGATGAGATCGAACCATGCTTCTTATTGTTTAATGTCAACAAAAAGCATATTTGACCTACACAATCCAAGTGGAACTTGGTTCTTTGACAAATATACAGGTGTTTGGTGTGGTAGTGCTAGTCAACCAAGTGTAAAACATATTGGACATACATGATTAATTTGTCACAAAGCATAATGAGAAGAAATCAGTCTTAAAGCATAAAGACTCGCCTTGTGGCGCGAGGTTTCTTACAAAGACCTGGAATTGTTCTCTTGTAATGAACTTTATAGTGTTCCGCTACTCAGTTAGCTTGGTAATTTCAAAAGGACTTGAAATGCAGCATATGTATGTGGTTGTTGCGTATCTCTGAAAGAATCAAGAGATAGAAGATATTTACAAAAGTACTTGATAGCCTTTTGTTTCCCAAATCAAATGACTCTAAACCACATAGTGTGTTTACAGTTAGATATAACGCTCACTTATAGATTGAAGCAATCAGGCGGATGTGGTATACCCGTCTAAGTGACTATTTGATTTGGAGGGGATAGACAAGTAAGTTATTTTCATTACGTATTCAAAAGAAAGTTCCTGATTTGGAATTGTAGCTATCTATGTCGATGGTACAGACATGATGGGTACTCTTGATGTAATAGGAGACCTTAAAAACTATTTGAAATCTGAATTTGAGATGAAAAATATGGGGAAAGCTCGACCGAATACTGAGCTTGTGGTATATTATACCACCAGTTCGCATATGTCTAAAGTTTTCAGGCAATTTAACAAAGACATGCATCATGATAGCACTCCCATGATTAGTCGAGGTTCAAATGTAAGTAAGTGACCATTTCGTCTAAAGGAAGATGTGTCGGGAGATGAATTTCCCTTATCTAAGTACAATAGACGCATTATTGTACTTAGCGCAATGTACTCGACCAAATGTTACATCCTCAGTGAACTTGTTAGCTAGATATAGCTCAGCGCCAACGCAACGTCATTGGAATGGTACAGTGAATGTAATCATGTACTTAAAAGTAACCATTGACATGAGTTTGTTTTATCCCTGCAACGACATAAAAAGGAATGCTGAAGGAACCACAATCCAAAGGTTGTTGATTATGAAGGAACAATAATCTCTTCTCCAACGAAAGTAATCAGGGGGAGATATGGTAACCTATTTTCTAAGTCATTACCGATATTCAGTTTCGAAAAGTACATGACTAAAGGAACTATCTGGAACACGCTGAAAGTAATCAGGGGGAGATGCCGACATCAGGGGGAGGATCCAAGGATATGATGTCGACATATTTTACTTCGAAATTGAAGTTGTGTTGTACTCTTTTTCCCTTCGATCGAGAATAGTTTTTCCCAAAGGGTTTTGTTACTCGACAAGGTTTTTAGCGAGACAACACTAAAAACAATATGTTGAACGTTGAAGACATAAAGATCGCGTTCATATTACTGAAAATATCTGAATCAAAGAAATGAAACGCGATATTCTCTTAAGCAACGTAACTTCCAGAATCAACAACAAGGTCTTATAAACATTCAAGTCACCAAAGTAAAGGGTGATAAACTTCTTCTGACTGCATTAGACTAATGAAAATTGTTTGGCATCAGGGGGAGCATCTAATAGTGTGTTGAACTATTTTCCTTCACCGAGGTTTCTTTTTCCCACAGGGTCTTATTACTCGGCAAGGTTTTTAATGAGACAACAATAAACACCGGGAATGTAATTTCTCAGCTAAGGCTATTGTCTTTCCCACGAATATTTTCTTCCTTAGTAGTTGTGAAGAAATTAGTCAAATTCAACGGAGCAAAGTGATCATCTACAACGGATCACCTTTACTTGCATCTGTCACATTGTACTCTTTTCCCTTCGTCAAGGTTTTATCCCACTAGGTTTTCCTTGTCATGGTTTTAATGAGGCAACGTATACGCTATGTTCTAAGTTTACCTAATATTGTACTCCTTTTCTTTAGTTCAGGTTTTGCCCCTATGGGTTAGACTGACGAAGTTTTAAGGAGACAATTAACTTAGACTCGGCGATCTTTAAAGATCTTATTACATGTGATGAACTATATGTAAAATACGAGATAACATGTGAAGTACTACATGTGAAGAGCTGTACCAAGGTTTTGTCCCACTGGGTTTTTCCTTGTCAAAGTTTTAATGAGGCAATTGATTTCGGCACAAGTCATCAAGGAGAGGACGACATTTGAAGAACTATATTCGAAGCACTAAATGTGAAGCATTGCATATGAAGTTCTACTGGACCACACAAGGGAGAGTGTTATAGGGTCTACGATCCATGGATGTGCGGCCCAACTAGATATATAGGGTTTCCCTTTAGATGTATATAAAGGATAATATAACTATGTAATATGGTTACTCATATCAATAAGAAACTCTCTGCCTCTTTGCCTTTCTCTATTATTCTACTACAAAAAAAAAAAAAAATGAAAATTGAAACGGATTATTTCAAGGCCAGAGGTGCAGAGGGAGTATATGAAAAATCAAATGCTTAGTAAATATGGACTTTGTAAGAAGGAATCGTCGGGTAATAAACGGCTGTCACATTTAAAGTTTGGTGGCATCTAAAATCCATGGTCCCTCCTATATAAATTTATGATGCGTTTGCAATGGGGCCGACGTCTGAGAGCGACCTTCAGTTAACTTATTGCGATCTGGATTTAGAGATTATTTCTCCATATTTTTTCTGTACATAATATTTAAAGGCCCACTCCTAGTGACTTGTGAGGATTGAGGAGAAATGAAAATGCAAAATGAACCACATACGCATAACTCCATCTTCTTAAGTCGCATCCAAAAGAAAATAAAAGAACAGAGAAATACAGTAAATAGACTCATCATCACGTGGATTTGTTTGAGACAAGCATCTTTTTGTTATTAACTTATTATCAAATGCAAATCTGTTCTTTTGCAAGTGATGAATGGACAAAAAAACATGTGTAGTTACTACTTACTATAACGGTACTAGAGTGGCACGAGGCGTATCACTCGACCACGAGACATGATGATTAAATCTTTATTTCATCTCCAGTTATTGGGGTCTCTCCACTCTTGATTATGTTTTTGAAGGTTTTAAACCATCGACTAGATACTTCTATGATTTACTACTATGCGGCATAAGTTCATTTAATAATGACTAGGTGGGTTAGGCAGTAGCCTTATCTGTATTTGGGTTGGACCATGTCGTAGTCCTCTTATGCTTGGAAGGTTGTCCCCTCGTTTTTGGACCTTCCATGTGACTTTAGGTAATTTTATGAGAACAAATTTTAGCCGCCAGCCCTGAGGTTTGGGATTGTAATCTTTTGAGTTAGCATTGGGAAATGATTAAACTATGGAGAGAAACTGGGTTAATCAAACGCATTGGGAGATTATTAACCTATGGAAAGAAACCTCGTTGTTTTATCAGATGTAGCGGGAAATGATTGACCTATGGAGAGAAACCTTATGGGTTAATCAAACTATATGTGAAACTGGCTTAACTTTTTTGTTTTTTTAAGCGGTGTAAAACTTGGTACACGCGGGTTTCGAATTTTCAAACTCAGGTTAGCGGTATCATCACCCAGTAACTTTATCGCTGTACTGTAATGAAAACTAGCTTAACTTGTCGACACAATTTTTTCTTCTTGTTTTCAGCGCTATGACTTAGATGGTTATGTCACCCGTGTAACACCTTGTTCCCAGGCGGTTCCCAATCCCGAATTTGTTTCCTGGAGTCCCTGGTTGGTTATTCTCGTCCATTATTCATGGTGTTTTTTTGTCAAGTTCATTGTCTTACTACATTTAATAAATGTTTGGTCTGATCTTAATTCTCGGTTTGCTTCTAAATCTGCTGCTTATATTTATCATTTTCATTGTAAGCTATATGTGCTTCGAAGAAAGGTTCTCTTACTATGCGATGTAAATTGTGCCCGTGATCCTATTGATAATCTTTCCGTTGTGTACACTGCTATTACCGATACTGAGTTACATCGTTGTCTTTTTACTGGTTTAGACACTTCTTATGATTCAACGATCACTTCTCTCTCTATTGCTATGAGTGCTATGAAAACGAAAAACTTTCTTACACTTTTTTACTTTTGAGTTACGTATGGATCACCAGACCGAGTCTCATAATCCTCAACTCGTGGCTAATATTACTGCACCTACTTCGTCTCGCTCACCGTCCTCGTCTTCATTTCTTTAGCCTCAGAATGATAATGGTAAATCACAATATCCTAACTGTTCAGGATAATACTTCAGTTATGTGGTCGCAATGTTCGTGAAGCTTCTAATTGTTAGAAACGTTATGATTGCAAGTTTTGTCCGCCTCGTTGACAACCACCTTCAGGTGAAAAAGCAGGGTACAACAACCACACCCAATATTTCGCTTAGCAATCTGTATGGGCTAACTCCAATATACTTTCAAGAGAATCAACTAGACAGTCAGACTCAATCTTAATAAAAGTATATCAAAAAGTTATATCTCAATTTCTCGATTCAATCCGCAATCAAACAAATAGGAATTTGCGAGCCTGATTGAATACAAGAGAAATCACTTGAACGGTACCAAAGACCAATGTTCAAGGATCAATCAATTTCAATCAACAACCAAAGGTTGGATTTACCAATTGATCGATTCAACGCACAACCTGTGATATTTCAATTATAAAAAAAAATACAATGCGGAAAAAAAATAACACAGACACCAGATGTTTTGTTAACGAGGAAACAGAAAATGCAGAAAAACCCCGGGACCTAGTCCAGATTTGAACACCACACTGTATTAAGCCGCTACAGATACTAGCCTATTACAAAACTAACTTCGGTCTGGACTGTAGTTGAACCCTAATCAATCTCACACTGATTCAAGTTACAGTTGCGTACGTCTCTGATCCCAGCAGGATACTACGCACTTGATTCCCTTAGCTGATCTCACCCACAACTAAGAGTTGCTACGACCCAAAGTCGAAGACTTGATAAACAAATCTGTCTCACACAGAAAAGTCTATTGAATAGATAAATCTATCTCCCACAGATATACCTACGAGTTTTTGTTCCGTCTTTTGATAAATCAAGGTGAATAGGAACCAACTGATAACCCGAACTTATATTCCCGAAGAACAGCATAGTATTATCAATCACCTCACAATAATCTTAATCGATTGACGAAATAAGATATTGTGGAATCACAAACGATGAGACGAAGGTGTTTGTGACTACTTTTCTATCTTTCCTATCGAAGATATAAATCTCAAGCCAATCTTACGATTGTACTCAATCACGATAGAAAACAGCAAGATCAGATCACACAACTACAGAGAAAATAGTTGGGTCTGGCTTCACAATCCCAATGAAGTCTTTAAGTCGTTAACCTACAGGGTTTCGTGAAAAACCTAAGGTTAAAGGAGAATCGACTATAGCTTATGCAACTAGTATCACACAGGAGGTGTGGGGATTAGGTTTCCCAGTTGCTAGAGTTCTCCTTTATATAGTCTTCAAATCAGGGTTTGCAATCTAAGTTACCTTGGTAACAAAGCATTCAATATTCACCGTTAGATGAAAACCTGATTAGATTCAAGCTAATATCTTTCAACTGTTAGATCGAACTTAGCTTGTTATTCACAAATGAAATGCACATTCATTTAGGTTTAGGTAACCGTACCAAAACATGTACACTTAGTTGGTTCAACAATAGTTAACCAATGGTTAGCCATATGAGCGCTTTCATATCAACCTTATTCATCTTCACCATAACTAATTCAAGTGACTCAAATGAACTAGTTAGAGAGTTGTTCAATTGCTTAGATCTCATAGAAGTATACAAGACACAATCGAAGAAAAAAAAAATTGATTCACTCGAATCAATTTATAAACATTATAGCCACGGTTTGCAAAGATTGCATTCCTTATTATATAAATGTTTTAGTTCATGAACAAACCGATTTTAGAAAGTAACCTTCTTAGGTATGCAAATGGGTACACATACTTAAGTGACCGGATTGAGTTTGTTTTCACTTCCAAACTCCATCAAAAATTCACGGACGTGAACTTTCCGCCAGTATGCGTACGGGTACGCATACTCACCCTGATTTCCAACAACCGTCAGTACGCGTACGGGTACGCATACTTTAGGTTCCCGATTTTGGATTTTTACTCAAATGTGAGAACACACTATGTTTATATCCAAACATGGTTATGTGATCTAAACTCTCATTTCAATCATTGAAACTTTCTTAGAGGATGTTATAATAGTTGTTATCCACAAAATATTTTCATCAAAGCGATTTTCAAGTTATTGAAATAATCAACATGACTTTCGTCACGAGTAAAGATGAACTTGGCCAAAGCGAAGCTTACCAACACATATTTCAAGAAATAGGTAAGCGAGATAAACTCGGCTCGAAATAGAAAATGTGTATAATTGAAGTCTATATAGCAATACGACTTTTGTCTAAAAACAGGAAATAGAATAGATAGACTTTTGAGTGATAGATAAGTTCAAGTCTCCACATACCTTTTGTTGATGAAGTTCCACAAGTTTCCTTGAGTAGTTCTTCGTCTTCATTCGATGAACGTCGTGGAGTCTAGAGCTCAACTACACTTACTATCCTAGTCCGAGACTTAGGTATAAGTAGACTAGAAATCAAGACTTATAGTTTTGGAAACTAAACTTGACAAACAATCTTGAGATAGCAATGCTTGCGAGTTCGACCGAGCAATGCTCTAACAATCTCCCCCTTTGTCAATTTTAGTGACAAAACTATCAATACATATGGAATACAAAATAAATAAACTTTGTAGCTTTTCTTCCAAATGCTTGATCTCCTTGGTTCTTCAACATTACTCGAAATCTTCGTCACTTCCAAGTACTCCAATGATTCCAAATATGTTCAACTCCGCATCATTGTTGCTGAAGATCCGTAGCTATAACAATAAGAAAACAATAGCTCTCAATCATTGTTATACAGTGTCATAGTATTATTACATAGCATCAAAGTTCAATTGTATCACAACTTTGAAAACAATACTATGGTGATATGTATCACTCCTCCTTAGTCAATACTTCATCTCACATGAAAACCGCTCCCCCTTACATAATGATCCGAAAACTATATGTATTTGTAGTGTGAACTACACATTAATTCTCCCCCTTTTTGTCAATAAAATTGGCAAAGGTACGAAAATTAGTGGGATCCTAATGAAATTTCCATAGAGACACTTCATAACCAAAAGAAAAGTACATATCAACTTGTTTAGATGCAATCATATAGCCAAAACTAAATGCATTCATCAAGGAGTTTATAAAGATACAAGATAACCCCTATAATATTCCACAGCCGCACTCCCCACAAAGATTTGGCAATTAAGCACAAGTTCAATTAAGAACTCTCCCCCATAAAATGTCATTCCCGAAAGAACAACAAGAGCGACCTTACTTTTACAAGAAAAGAAGGATTTCTTTGGACATTAAAAAAACACAAGAAACATGAATTTTTATCCAAAAGTCTCAATTAAGTTAACCACAAGGGAACCCATGATTCAATTAATCGGAAATGCTCACATAAGAAAACTTACGGAGCCGCACAGTATTTACATAAAGATATGGATCAGGGAAGATCAATACTGCGGAATAAACAAAGATTCATTCTATTTTTCATCACTATTTGCACAATGACATATAATAGACTTTAATATTTGTAAACAAAAGTTCATCCTGTCTTCCATCAATATTTGCATAATGACATAAAAGGCTTAACTTTTGTAGTCAAAAGTTCATTCTATCTTTTATAAATACTTTCATACCGACATATAATAGAGTTAACTTTTGAACAAATATGGGACAGTCAAGGTTCACGGACGTAAACAACATATCCCATAACAATTTGCAATATATAAAACCATAAAGATTAATACTGCAAAAATCATCTTCCAAATCAACTTTAGAATTTAAACAAATAAATCTAAAAACATTGCAAGATGAAAAACGTTGGCAATAGCTATGTGTACTCACAATAATGGCTATTCCAAACCCTAGTTATCTTTCTTAAAACACAAGAATAAATTCTCATAAGAAGTTTTACTAGCCATCACGACAACCTCGTAAAGTACATACAAGATGATTTGTCCTTAGAGGGTAGAATCAATATTTTTCACACGGATTTACACCAAGAATAACTACTAAAGGCGTATAAAAATATTTTCTTAACAAAGAAGAACATACAAAGTCATTATCGACCATGCACCATAGTTCACAAAAGATGATTGTGAACATTCAAGAATCCCATAGTAATACGTACTACTGCCAATTCTTGAACTTCCTTCTTTGTGATTCACCAACAACATTCTTGTAAAAGATACAAATGAGCATAGAAGAGAATTACTCCAAGAATCCAAGTGCCCAAGTCCAAGAGAAGTGGAACAAGAGCGACGAAACGGAGCAAAACACTCAAAAACAAGAGTCGGGACAAATACCAATCTTAACTCTTCCAAATTCAGGAATTCTCATCTCTATTTTCAATAGAATTTAAATAGGAAGAGAATTAAAAAAGAATGAGGTCATTCCGAATTCGTACGAAGAAGTTACGGCCAAAATAAGTTTACCGAAAATCGACATCTACATGCCAGTATGCATACGGGTTTGCAAACGAATTTTCGTGACCTGGAGCAGTATGCAAACGGGTATACGTACTAAAACCCCAAGATTTTGATTTCAAATGATGGTATGCATACCTGGTATGTGTACCATGAAGCCAAACATCCCGAACTACTATTTTCAAACCTAAACATTTAAAAACCTTAAACACAGATCAAGTTAGGTAGAAATGAACGATAAGCAAGGTACATGGATCATTATAAGTACTCTAAGCAAATGATAAAAACCCAAATATTTCTCAAGTTTATAGACATACCTTTTAGAAGAATCCAATTGAATTCTACAGCCTTACCAAATATTCAAAATCGTACCTAACGCAACATGTACGCCCCAATTCTCGTGCTTCCCTCACCGTACACATAACAGGGCATTCCTAGGTGAGGATGCACTTACAACACAATCAAGTTGTGTTGGGGTGAAAAATGTCTTGCTCACCATAAGTGACTTTTGGATTATCATGAAAAAGATCGCTTTTAGAACCTTTCAGCCCCAAATCCATCTTTTCAAAGAACTTTTTAAGTTCCAACATCATGGATACTGCCTTCTCCATAGTCATGGAATTTTCTGGGAGATCATTCCTTTTCACACTCAAAACATCATTGACTTTCTTTGGTATCCACTTCTGAGTGCGTTTAGGAACAACCGGAACCTTCTTCCCATTACTCTCTTCTAGAATTCTCGGAAGAGAATTTGATTGACTATTCTTTTGAAAGTTAGTTTTTCTCCAATTGGGAGCATCGGATCTTGTCTTCGTCTTTACGAAGTTATCCTTTTGATAACCATTACGATTGTGAAAAGAATTCGTATGACGTTTATAGGCAAATATAGGTTTATCACAACACTGATTCCTTTGCCTAAAGGTTGGACAGTTACAACCTGTAACGTTAAGGGGATTAGTCTTAACATATGATCTTGGTTTCACAACTTCTTGTGATGCCCAAACAAGAACATCATGAAGTTTCTCATTCCTTATACGGAAACGACATCTCCTTTCCAGGTGACCTTTATTTCCACAATAGTGGCAAACATAAGGAATGTTCTTACCTCAATCCGTGTGTGCTGACTTTGGAGGTTGATATACTTTGCTCTTTTGAACCTTAACTGCCGGTGAAGGTATTTCACTTTTTACATCAGTGGAAACATTTTGTTGAGAAGAATCGCTAGCCTTGACAAATTTTACCTCTTTGCTAATACATAAAGCATTTATTCCCTTATAGCCCAATCCTCGTGTATCACGATGATTTTTACTTACTCCTGGCATAGTGGTTAATTTGCTTGAACTAGTATTGAACTTTTTCAAGTCATCTTCCAACATCTTGATTTTTTCAAGAGCAGCAGCTAAATCAGCCTCAAGACGTTTTTCCCGAGCGAGAAAAGCGCTTTCTCTGTCATCAAAACTTGTTTGCTGAGAGTTAATCCTTGCTTCAGTTTCTGCAAGTTTCTCTTCGAACAAGAAGTATGTTTGATAAACATTATAACATTCAAGTGACTTTCTACTCAGGTTTTCCTCGGAATCTTTGAGGATCGATTCACAAGAGCGATTACAACCGTAAAGACCTCCGTAAATCCTTTTCAATTTCTTGTTTCATGACAGAGAGGAGTCAGAAGAGGTGTGACATGAGAAGTTGTAATCTTCTTAATGTTCAACGAATCCAGAAACTTAACATACACTGACACTTCCTCATCAAGATCTCTATCAATATCTGAATCACCTTCATCAGAAAGTTCATCCAACTGTTCTTCTAGGCGTGTTTCCCAATCAATAGTTTCTACATTCGGAGAATGTTTAGATATTGACTCAGATGTGACAGTTCTCTCAGGTGAATTCAAGCTTTGAAAATCATCTGGTGATTTCTGACCTGGTACGTTATTAGATATAGACTCTTCCATAATAATCAGATTGCTACAAACACATACTTATGAGGTCTTTAACTTGTTTGCCTGCTCTGATACCAATTGAAAAAGCGGGGGTACAACAACCACACCCAATATTTCGCTTAGCAATCTATATGGACTAACTCCAATATACTTTCAAGAAAATCAACTAGACAGTTAGACTTAATCTTAATAAAAAGTATATCAAAGAGTTATATCTTAATTTCTCGATTCAATCCGCAATCAAATAAATAGGAATTTCCGAGCCTGATTGAATACAAGAGAAATCACTTGAACGGTACCAAAGACCAATGTTCAAGGATCAATCAATTTCAATCAACAACCAAAGGTTGGATTTACCAATTGATCGATTCAACGCACAACCTGTGATATTTCAATTATATAACAAAATATAATGCGGAAAAGAAATAACACAGACACCAGAAGTTTTGTTAATGAGGAAACCGCAAATGGAGAAAAACCCGGGACTTAGTCCAGATTTAAACACCATACTGTATTAAGCCACTACAGACACTAGGCTTCGGTCTGGACTGTAGTTAAACCCTAATCAATCTCACACTGATTAAAGGTGCAGTTGCGTTCCTTACGTCTCTGATCCCAGCAACATACTACGCACTTGATTCCCTTAGCTGATCTCACCCACAACTAAGAGTTGTTACGACCCAAAGTCGAAGACTTGATAAACAAATCTGTCTCACACAGAAAAGTCTATTGAATAAATAAATCTGTCTCCCACAGATATACCTACAAGTTTTTGTTATGTCTTTTGATAAATCAAGGTGAACAGGAACCAATTGATAATCCGGACTTATATTCCCGAAGAACAACCTAGTATTATCAATCACCTCATAATAATCTTAATTGATTAACGAAACAAGATATTGTGGAATCAAAAACGATGAGAAGAAGGTGTTTGTGACTACTTTTCTATCTTGCCTATCGAAGATATAAATCTCAAGCCAATCTTACGATTGTACTCAATCACGATAGAAAACAGCAAGATCAGATCACGCAACTACATAGAAAATAGTTGGGTCTGGCTTCACAATCCCAATGAAGTCTTTAAGTCGTTAACCTACAGGGTTTCGTGAAAAACCTAAGGTTAAAGGAGAATCGACTATAGCTTATGCAACTAGTATCACACAGGAGGTGTGGGGATTAGGTTTCCCAGTTGCTAGAGTTCTCCTTTATATAGTCTTCAAATCAGGGTTTGCAATCTAAGTTACCTTGGTAACAAAGCATTCAATATTCACCGTTAGATGAAAACCTGATTAGATTCAAGCTAATATCTTTCAACCGTTAGATCAAACTTAGCTTGTTATACACAAATGAAATGCACCTTCATTTAGGTTTGAGTAACTGTACCTAAACATGCACACTTAGTTGGTTCAACAATAGTTAACCAATGGTTAGCCATATGAGCACTTTCATATCAACCTTATTCATCTTCACCATAACTAGTTCAAGTGACTCAAATGAACTAGTTAGAGAGTTGTTCAATTTCTTAGATCTCATAGAAGTATACAAGACACAATTGAAGCAAAATTGATTTTGATTCTCTCAAACCAATTCATGAACATTATAGCCACAGTTTGCAAAGATTTCATTCCTTATTATATAAATGTTTTAGTTCATGAACAAACCGATTTTAAAAAGTAACCTTCTTAGGTATGCAAACGGGTACGCATACTTAAGTGACCGGATTGAGTTTGTTTTCACTTCCAAACTCCAACATAAATTCACGGACGTGAACTTTCCGCCAGTATGCGTACGGGTACGCATACTTACCCGGATTTCCAACAACCGCCAGTACGCGTACGGGTACGTATACTTTAGGTTCCAGGTTTTGGACTTTTACACAAATGTGAGAACACACTATGTTTATATCCAAACATGGTTATTTGATCTAAACTCTCATTTCAATCATTGAAACTTTCTTAGAGGATGTTATAATAGTTGTTATCCACAAACTATTTTCATCAAAGCGATTTTCAAGTTATTGAAATAATCAACATGACTTTCGTCACGAGTAAAGATGAACTTGGCTAAAGCCAAAGCTTACCAACACATATTTTGAAAAATAGATAAGCCAGATAAACTCGGCTCGAAATAGCAAATGTGTATAATTGAAGTCTATATAGCAATACGACTTTTGTCTCAAAATAGGAGATGGAATAGATAGACTTTTGAGTGATAGATAAGTTCAAGTCTCCACATACCTTTTGTTGATGAAGTTCCACAAGTTCCCTTGAGTAGTTCTTCGTCTTCATTCGATGAACGCTATGGAGTTTAGAGCTCAACTACACTTACTATCCTAGTCCGAGATTTAGTTATAAGTAGACTAGAAATCAAGACTTATAGTTTTGGCAACTAAACTTGACAAACAAGCTTGAGATAGCAATGCTTGTGAGTTCGATCGAGCAATGCTCTAACATCAGGTACACATCGCGCATATGTCGTTCAGGTACCTAGCTTTCATTATATATCCAATTGGATTCTTGACAATGGTGCTACCGATTATATTACCAATGATCTCTCTCGCCTACATTTTCACTCAAAGTATGGCGGTTCTGATCAAGTCAAAATAGGTAATATTGGTCTTATATTCCATTAAAATCTCACGTTGGTTCCTCTATCTTAGGAACTCCTGACAGTAAGTTACACCTTCATAATACTCACTTTGCTTATAAGATTTCTCAATACCTTTTATTTGTTTCTTATTTCACAACTAATAATGATGTGTTGTTTGAATCTTGCCCATATTTTTGTCATGTGAAGGATCAATTTACGAAGAAAAGTTCTTTTTCATGGTCGTAGTATTGTATTCTCTATCAACTTGGCGCTCCGTTTGTGGCTCACAAAGTCTATGTTGGTGAATATGCTAGTTTACAAGGCTGACATTCTAGATTAGGTCATCCTGCGATGCTTACTGTTGTTAAGTTTTTTCTAAATTCATGTTCCTATTTCAAGTCAAATTATCCGTTAATGTTTATCATGTCATAAGAATATGAGTCATAAGAATATGAGTCATAAGTTACCATTCCCTTCTAGTAATACTACTTATTCGAGTCCATTAGATTTAACTGTCTTTAATGTTTGCGGACCCACTCATATTTTATCTAACGAATGATGTATATATTATATCATCATCTTTGATGCATTTAATTTTTTTACTTGAATATCTAGTAAGTCTCGAAAATCTGATGTTATCTTTATATTTTATTTTTCCCAAAAGTATGCAGAAAGTATATTCAATCGCAAGATCGAAATATTTCAATTTAATAAGAATACACTATCGAGGGCATTTTTCCAATCTAATAATGCTGGTGAATATCGCAAACTTACTCATCACCTTCAACAATTTGGAATTTTTCATAGATTTTTATGTCCACATATTTCAAAACAAACAGATCAGTTGAGCATCAGTATCGTCATATATATATAACTGCAAAACCAGTCTTACGCTATTAAATATGTTCATCATTGTTGGTACCCTGCAATATTTGATTTTTACTTGTCATGATTAGGCTTATGTTGTTAATAAAGCATGCAAATTTATGCATTCTCCCATTGAGTACAAGTAGAGTTTGGTTAAGCGTATACCACGTTATCTTAAGTACACATCTACTTTTGGCATTCTTCTTAAGGATGTGCCTTCTCTGCAATTATCCTTCACTACATACAAATTCCTATTAGACTGGTTCTCTAGACGATAGCCACTCTACTAGTGGTTATTATGTTTATTTGTGTGGTAATATTATTTCTTAGAGATTTCATAAACCGAAACTAATATCTCGCTCTAGTATTGAATTGAATATCGAGGGCTTTCTAAAACTATTGCTATCGCTGAGTTTATCTGGATTCAATCTCTTCTTTCTGAATTACACGCCTTCTCTCGTTCTCCTCTTATTTTATGGTGTGATAATCTCGGTGTGGCAATGCATATCTCACAACCAACCATATACTTCATTCTCTTAGGAAACACATTGAAATTGATTATCATTATGTTTGTAATCAGGTAGCTTCAGATCTTCTCGAGTCCGGTTTATCTCATCAAAAGATAAAAATGCTATATTTTCACATAACCTCTGCTGAAAGATCGTTCTGCTCTTTTACGATCCAAGCCAACGGTTCAAGATGACCCATAGCATTTTTGGGAATGGATAAAATGTGACTTAATATTCAATCCATAAATGCATCTCCAATAATAGGTCTTACAAATTAGGAGGGATGAATAACTAAATATGAAGGTGTTAAAAAAGTCTTAATTACATATTCGGAGTGACCCCAAATTAGTTCCATGTCATCAATTTTATTTAAAAAATATTAATATTTAATACAAATTCATGCTAAAACAAATTGTTTTTATGTTTTTCTAAATCTAAAATACATGGCACAGCCTTGACCATTTGAGATGAGTTTTAGGAAAAGTTTCTTATTTAGGTCTAGATATGAAAATCCCAATTTTTTGACCTACTATTGGAGATGTTTGTATTACAAATATCCATAATCCTCCTTTTTATCTACGATCCATATCAGCACTTTTTAGATTCAAGACAAAATAACCCTGAAAACACCAAGATCACCCTATCTGACATTAGTTTCAAATTTTCAGTTCCTTTTCTTTGGCGAGATTTGAAAAATAGTTCACAGTTTCTTTTCATTTGCTCTCAAGGAAGTGTTTCTCTGACTCTTACGCACTATGAGTATCTGAAGTTGGAATTGTCGTGGGTTTGGTAAACCAGAAGCAATTAGTGAGCTTCGGGATTTAATTAAAATGAAATCGCCTGATATAATTTTTTTTATGTGAAACCATGAGCAGTATAAAAACTTTAACAAAAAAATTGAGATCTTTAGGTTACCACAACTACTTTGTGTTACCGTCGGTAGGAAAGAAAGGTGGCGTCGCTCTCTCTTGGAAAGATGGTTTTGATATCGTAGTTAATCAGTCCAACCAACAAGGGTTTGTATGCTCCACCAAATCAATCAAAACTAATATGGTATGTAACATGTACTTTATTTATGGAGATCCAAATAGAAATTTGATAAATAATAGTTGGGAAGTTTTTATGGCCCAACCATTTAATCATTCTGTTCCTACGATAGTAGTAGGAGACCTAAATTGTATTTTACATTCTCAAGACAAATGGGGAAAAATACCTGTCACTGAACATGATACAAAAAATCTGGAAAATCTTATGAATAAATGGAACTTGAGAGATTTACCATTCTCAGGTCCAGATTTTACATGGACTAACAAACAAGAAGGGGAAAATCTAGTTATGGAACGTATTGATCGAGCTCTAGTCAATGGTTTATGGGAAGATAAATTTCCACATTATCATACTCTTCATTTTCCCCGTATTAGCTCGGACCATGCACCCATTCTAGTATCTTTAAACCATGGGGTTGAGAATCTGCAGAAACCTTATCACTTCATGTCTATGTGGGCTAAAGATCAATCCTGCAAATTTGTCATTGAAAAAGCTTGGTCATTGGAAGTTAAAGGCTCAAAAGCTTTCCAACTTAAACAAAAACTGAATCATGCAAATTTTAAACTTAGATTATGGAACAAAGTTTCCTTTGGAAATATAAGTGTTTCTCTACAGGATACTAAATATGAAATCCAGATTGTACAAACAAATAATCCAGGGGATACAAGGAAGATTGCTAATTTAATTGATAAATTAACTTACTTGTATTCCTTGGAAGAAATCTTGTGGAAAGATAAATCTCAGGAGCTATGGCTAAATGAAGGCAACAAGAACATGTCGTACATCCACAAATGCACAATGTTTCGAAGGAAAAGAAACAACATTTCTTGGCTAAAATATAGAAACGGAACTAGGCTGACTACAAGGGAAGCCATTGGAGATGAATTCATTTCATACTTCCAACAACTCTACAAAACCTCTGATCTAATTGAGCAAGATATCATTGTAGACACTATTAAACCAAAATTATCTGAGTTAGAC
This sequence comes from Papaver atlanticum, assembly GCA_023531105.1. NCBI lineage: Eukaryota > Viridiplantae > Streptophyta > Magnoliopsida > Ranunculales > Papaveraceae > Papaver > Papaver atlanticum. Next base: position 6,197,915 of record JAJJMB010007130.1, read on the forward strand.
AATACCATTCTGGAAAATCCTCTTACTGATGAAGAAATTAGATTTGCATCTTTCGAAATGGGTGTAAAAAAAGCACCAGGGCCAGATGGCTTTACTGGGATTTTCTTCCAGATCTATTGGGATATTGTGGGTGATAGTGTAATTCAAATGGCAAAACAATTTTTTGAAACTGAGCATCTTCTAACTCAAGTTCAATCACACCAACATAACACTAATACCAAAAACCTCTATGGCTGACTCAGATGATCAATTTAGGCACATTGGGTTATGCAACTTTGTCTACAAAGTGATTTCAAAAACTCTAGCTAATCGAATGAAGCCATTGATGGATAAAGTGATCTCTCCAAATCAAAGTACTTTGATTCCAAAAAGGAAAATTGCTGACAATGTCATTCTAGCTCATGGGCTAATATACTTCATTAAAAAGAATATAAGGAAAACTGGAAGTATTGCTATTAAATTAGACATGTCTAAGGCCTACGACAGATTGGAATGGTCCTTCCTGTCTAAGGAAAATAAAAATTTGGGCTTCAATCCAAAATGGATTAGACTCATAATGAACTGTCTAAGTTCAGTTTCTTATTTTATCCTTCTCAATGGTAGCCCTATTGGAAAGTTTCAACCTGAAACAGGATTAAGTCAAGGGGACCCTTTGTCCCCTTACCTGTACATTATTTGTGTATAAGCTCTATCTTCTTATATCAACCATTTGAAAGCTACTAACCTGGTTCATGGCATAAAATGTGTCAAGTCTGGTTCATCCATCAGCCATATTTTGTTTGCAGATGATAGTCTCCTCTTTACTAAGGCTACAATACCAGATTTCCATGCTGTTAAACATTACCTGCATAAATATTGTAAAGCAAGTGGTCAAGAGATCAATTTCAACAAGTCAGGATTGTTTTTTAACCCTAAAGTCCACCCAAGGCACAAGAAAATGTTAGCTAAAATTTTAAATATCACAAATCTCAATCTTGGTGAAAAATATTTGGGAGTTCCAATTACTATTTTAAAGTCTAAGACCCAAACTCATCTTTCCCTACTAAGTGTCGCTGAGAAAAGAGTAAATAACTGGTTTACTCAATTTTTAGCCCAGGCAGGTAGAACTACTTTGGTGAAGCATGTAGGACAAGCAATGTCACTTTACCAAATGACTACTTTCTTAATACCTAAAAGTATGTGATAGACTCTCACCTTAAGAATTACTGGTGGGGTGAGGATCTAAGATCAAACATGAGAAAGATGCATATCATAGCTTGAGAGAACATCTGCAAAACAAAGAAAGAAGGTGGCTTGGGATTTAGAACAAGTGAAATCAATAATTTGGCCATGGTGGCTAGAAGTGTTTGGAGATTGGTGGAGAATCCATATTCCCTCCTAGCACAAGTTCTAAAAGAAAAATACTTTGCAAATTGTGACATATTGAACTCTAAATGTGCTGACAATGCTTTATGGGAATGGAAATGCCTCCATTAACACTATGAACAAGATAAAACCCTTTATTGCATGGGTGGTGGGGGAAGGAAATTTCATAGACCCCTGGTGTGACAACTAGATTCCAGGGAAAGGGGTTGCTACTTCAAGAGCAAACTCTGTCCCTGACAAAAATCTAAAAGTTCATGATCTTATTAATCAGGAGACAAGAACATGGGATGCAGCAAAGCTTAGCGCTGCTTTTGATCAAGACACAAAAGAAATGTTTGAAAAAATCAGTCTTAGTTTTGAACCTTCTAATGATAGAAGAATTTGGACTACATCTAAAGATGGTGTCTTCTCTACAAAGTATGCTTATTCAACCCTAAGTGTGAGAGGGGATGAATCTAATTCTGATCTATGGAGTGCAATCTGGAAATTAAAAGATCCAGCAAGGATACAACTTTTTGTTTGGAAGGCACTCAAATGTGCTTTGCCAGTAAGAGAAATACTCTATAATAGAATCCATATTTCAAATTATACTTTCCCTAAATGCATATTGAAGTCTGAATCAACTATGCATGCTCTAGTTACTTGTAAAAATCTATCTAGAGTATGGAAACTCATAAACATTCAAAACAATTAGTTCAAGGATTTTACCTTTATGCAATGGACCAGATATTGGTTACAGTTGTATCCCTATCAAGATTTATCCTCAAGGGCTCAGCAGTTTCCTTTGATTGCTACGGTTTTGTGGTCAATTTGGGAGAACCGTAATGATATAGTACACAATGAAAAGCAAGAAGAACCAATGGTTATCCTGTCAAGAACCAAAGCCTTGATGCTGAATATGCCCAAAACTTCTACCATCAGTCGTATCCCTGCAATAATACAAAACCAATCAATTTCTACCCCTTGGATTGCACCTCCTAGAAATTGGTTTAAAATAAACACGGATGGTGCTTGGAACCCTAATTATGAAGTTGGGGGATTGGGTTTACTAATAAGAGATTCGTCTCACATATTTTTCTATGCAGAATCAATGAACTTAGAGTGTCCGTCAGCGGAACAAGCTGAAATTTATGGAATCAAAGAAGCGTTGATTATTGCAAAAAGAATGAAGATTGATCAGATAATTATTGAAGCCGATGCAGCAGAAGTAATTGAGAAGATTAATAGGAAAACTTTCTTAGGAGATTTGAGAACTCACTACCTGTATCAAGACATAAAAGCCCTAATACCCAATTTCCGATCGTTATCTTTTAGATTTGCTAACCGCACCTGTAACGGGGCTGCCCATGACCTAGCTCAGTGGGGGAAAACAAATGCAACCTATATGATCTGGGTTGTGCCACCAATCTGGCTCCTTCCTGCCCTGTGTGGCGACTTCAGGAGGAGCACCATCAATGTTCTGTAGCGCCGTTTCTTGTTTTGCTTATAAATATATGTATATATATATATCAGCACATAATATCAAAGAAACTTGAATCTTACGGTACACATGGATGTGCTGTAATTGTTTTTGTAAACATCAGCACATAATATCCTGGCGTTTTTAAGGGAGACTCCAAAAGAATTAGGGGCGACACAAAAAGACAAAATAGGTTGAAAATACTTATATGTCCCTTCATAATCGGTAGTTTAGTGTGTTTTTTTTATCTACAGATTGCAAAATCTCATTTTTGGGGCAACTCTATATTCGGTAGTTATATGAACTATTTTGACTACAGATTATAGGCTCAACCAAATTAGAAATATAGAGGATTTTTGCAAAATCTCATTTTGGGGCAACTCTATATTCGGTAGTTATATGAACTATCTTGACTACCGATTATGCTATGATTTCGGTAAAGAGGTCCACTGTATAATCGGAAGTCAGGATACCTTCATTTCCTACCGATTATAGGCTCAACCAAAATTCAAAAAATATATAATTTTTGCAAAATCTCATTTTGGGGCTACTCTAAATTCGGGAGTTAAATAACCTAAATTTACTACCGATTATGGTAGCATTTTAGCCAAAGGTCTACTTTAATCGGGAGTCAAGATAACTTTATTTACTACCGATTATAGGATAATCAAAATTCAAAAGATAGAGGATTTTTGCAAAATCTCATTTTGGGGCTACTCTATATTCGGGAGTTAAATAACCTAAATTCACCACCGATTATGGTAACATTTTAGCCAAAGGTCTACTTTAATCGGGAGTCAAGATAGCTTTATTTACTATCGATTATAGGATAATCAAAATTCAAAAGATAGAGTATTTTATTTTGGGGATACTTTATATTTGGAAGTTATATAAACTAGATTGACTTCCGATTGTGGATTAACTTCCCGATTATAAAGTTATCTACCGATTGTAAAGGGTAGTTTGGCCATTAAAAAAAACGGAAGATTAGGGATGGCTACATTTTACGTTTGGGTGATCTTTTTTTTCTTTTTATGTCGCCCCTAATTCTTTTGGAGTCGCCGCTAAAAATGCTAGGCATAATATCATGAAATAAAGATTTAGTTACTTCCAAGTTCCAAGTTCCAGCTTCAGGAACAACAGTCAAACCTTTTTAAGATCCTTTTTAACTGCTAACAGTCGCAGTCTTTTTTACCTGTTTTAGTAGATTTTCACAAAGAATAAACCTTGAATTTATTCACAAGAAACATAAAAACGTGGTCGTAGATTATTCTCCAACTCTACACTTGGCATTAACTGGACCGTACAGATATCGTAATTTGAAGCATGAAAACGAAATTTCATTTGCATTATTCGAATTTTTTTTGTAGCCTCAAAAAATTGTCGGTAAAATCTGAAAGAACCATTTTTGGCCAAGATTTAGGAACAGAAAAACTAAATGGATAAACAGAGTAAAAATCAACGGTTATTCTATGCATATGTGTAAGAAATCATTGGCTATCATTTGATTCAAGTACAGTTAGAGTTATATTTATGATGGTTTCTCATAATGTTATCACTTGTCCACCTGTATTTTCTTCTTTCCACCAAACTTGAAGGAAAGGACGCAAAAGAAAGATAAAAGATTACAAAAAGAGAAAATTTCACGAAAATCGTCTTGAATTTCTCTTTAAAGTTGTTAGTTTTTCATGAAGATGTGCACTTATATAGGTTGAGAGGCTTTTATAGAAAGTTTTCTACGTGAAAAACACTAAGAATTTAGCCTCAGAAATCGTAAGAAATTTACCAATTTATAAGCTTTTACTGTATATAGTTATTGCCAATTATCATCTTCTTAGTGGAATGAAGTAAGAATTTCAGGTTTTGTTAGTAGAATTCGAGTTTTAAGAACTTACTAGTGAAAATGAAGTAGTCTACTTTATCATTAAATATGGTTGAGTTTTTCTTTTCGTATGAAATGTGGCCAAGAAATTTGAGAATTTTGTGACAAATGCAATCTTGTTTTGTTAGAATTAAAGATTTTTTCATATGTTTTTATGGTTTTGGTTGAACTATAATTTTCATGCTCTGAATTTCAATATTTTATGTCTTGTCTACAGCTGCAGAGAACTTGAGTTCTAATTGTCGTCGTCATATATGAATCCTCAGGGTTCATCAGGAGGAAGTAATTTAGCTTCTTCATCGAAGAATCCTCAAAGAAGAATGGAAATATTTACGGATACTAACAAAAAAGAATTCGAGAAAGAAAATTTAGCTGAAGAACAGAAGAACTTAGAAGAGTTAACAAATTCGTCCGGTAAGGAAATTGTTGATAAGTGGATGGCATTTCCAATAACAAAATCAGGGAGTTCAAAATCAAATACTTTTGATGGTTTATTCAAGGAATTAAGTGAAATTGGTGGTGACGAATTTTCGGTTGATGATAAAACTAATCAGATAATAAGTGAAGATGGTATGTCACAGAGAGCTGCCGAATGGGGATTAGTAGTTGATTCTGAATTCGCAGGTGACAGTAATTCTAAAGCCGTGCGACTAAGGTCGTCTGGAGATTCAAGAAAAGAGTCCAGAGAATATGCAAAAACATCTGAAGATTCACAAGCTGGGCCTGCTATGGGAATTCCACGGGTTTCTCAAGAACTTAAAGATGCATTGGCCACACTTCAACAGACATTTGTTGTATCAGATGCTACCAGACCTGAGTGTCCTATTATTTATGCTAGCTCTGGGTTTTTCACCATGACTGGTTATTCTTCATCTGAAGTTGTTGGCAGAAACTGGTAATCATGTACAAAATTCTAATGTTGGCTTATGCATTTTTGATGGTATAACTGTTTATTAACTTTGAAAGTGGATTCGTGTGTTGTTGTAGTCGATTTCTTCAGGGAGCTGATACAGATCAGAATGAAGTTGCGAAAATTAGAGATGCTGTGAAAACAGGGAAGAGCTACTGTGGGAGGTTGTTGAACTATAAGAAAGATGGGAAACCATTTTGGAATCTTTTAACAGTCACACCCATTAAAAATGATACCGGCAAAGTTATCAAGTTTATCGGGTAAGACTGGCTTTGACTAGCTTATACAGTTTGTCTGTTTTTGTTTTTAACTATTAACTTCATATTGAAATAAGTATTTGGTCCTATTTCAAAAAGAAAACAACTAAGTAATGGTCCCGAGAGCAGTTCCTCTGGACTCAACAAACTTGAAGTTTGTTGATTTTGCTCCCACTATGGACTCAACAAACATGAAAAATGGATTTACAAACCAACAAATTTGTTGGTTTGTTGAGTGAGATGGAACATGTATCGCGCGCGCGATGGAAGGCCGGGCGATCGTGGAACAAGCGCTGGCGTTTGAGCCAGAAATGCGTGGACCATCATCAATCGCTGGCGAATTTTCTTCCACCGTCCGCGTCTATTCCTCACGCGCCCAGTACAATTCCTGATTCCCAACAATTACTTTAATATTTTTTTATTCACTTTATCCTATTTTATTTCACTTCATCCTATTTTATCTCACCTAAATATTATATTTTATATTTTATCTTTATCCTATAAAAAAAGAAATATTAGTGGCCCCTTGAAAACCAAATCTGTTCATTTTGCTATAGTTTTCCATAATGGAAAACTCAAATATAAAAACAATTGTTCATTACCATAAGAATTGTTCTTTGGCACCATATTTTTAGTAACAGTATGTTTCACATGGGTTTTTGCGCCCGTCAGTCCCCATTAAACAAAAAGCAATCGTGAGTCGTGACCAATGACCATGTTATTGTGGTTATGGTTATCTGTAACCAGCATGCATGATTACACTGTTCATGGGGGTTTTTATTCGTCCAGTTGGTAGTGGCTTCTTACACAACTACCTCGAGCAAGGGCGCTCTTCCGCATTGTTTCATTACTCTCTACAAAGCTAATTTGATGTCTTGCAATTCATATTCGCAAAAACATGATTACACTGTTTCTAACAAAAGAATTTTCCTTTTATGTTCCCACTCCTATGATTACTGTCAATTTTCTATATATCAAAGAATATCAAAGCATTCTTTCAATTTAAAATGCATCCTCAATTCAGCTAACCAGATAGAAAGTGTCCAACTTTTCCAACTACAGTTAACCAAACAATGTTATCAAGCACCCAAAATGTACGATGAACATATGCCTTTAAACCGTCAAAAGAAACACACATAAATAAAGACAACTCGGAAATACCACATTCATCGAGTTGTGATGCACACGAGTCAGCACTTTATGTTTCAGTTAGTTTGTTTGGGTCCACTCGACATCTTATTCGGTCTGAGTCGGATGTCGTATTATTTGTTTTTTATTTTTATGATGTCTGGTTCGGCTCATGCATCTGTCTTGGAGTTATTTGAGTAGGATATCATTTTTGTATCTGACTTGTTGGGCGCATATCTGACAGGATTCAAAAAAAAATCTATAATTCTACTAATTAATATTTTTTGAGTCAGACTGTTGAGACTTTAGTCCCACATTGGTAGATGGGGTTTAATTGGGTAGTTTATAAGTCAATGAGATCCCTCATCTAGTTAACCGGTTTCCGAGTTGAGTTTTACCCATGAGCTTATGATGAGTTGGGGTCGGTACCTTAACATTTGGTATCAGAGCCAACCACCACGACCCATGCCTGCTTCACAGAAGGGGTGACCTATATGCTAGATTAAAGTGTAGGGGCGCCTATGTATGAGCGTAGTTATCACCAGCATTGAATGCTGGTAGGCGAGTGGAGCCCCCATAAAAAAAGGGCTACCGTCCGGCCAGTGCCGATATAGTGGACCAACGCGAACGTTGGAAGTGTGGTGGGATGTTGGGACCTTAGTCCTACATTGGTAGATGGGGCTTAATTGGGTAGTTTATAAGTCAATGGGATCCCTCATCTAGTCAACTGGTTTTCGAATTGAGTTCTACCCATGAGCTTATGACGAGTTGAGGTCGGTACCCTAACATAGACGTAATGAGTCAGATTCGGATATAATGAATTAGACTAGATGAGTGAGAAAAAAACAACAACCTGATTCGGATATAATGAATTAGACCCAGATGAGTGAGAAAAAAACAACAACCTGTTCGTAACACTGGCGAGTAAATGGTTACGCTCACCCGCATGGACAAGGGAGTGAAAGACTGAAAGATGAGAAATCGTATTAGAAGGCATTTACGCTAGAGAAAAAGAGAGGAGGGAAAACGGACGGAGTACCCAACTACTCATTTCTCTCTCCCTGAGCTTTATTACTTCCTCTCAATCTCATAGTTTTCCTTTTGATTTTAGTCACTGCACTTTAACATCCATGACTTGGATATATCTTCGGATGTTCAAAGCACCTCCGACTCCAGAATACATTGGTTGCAATAGCATCAGTGGCAGTGTCAAATTCAAAAGTGTTGAGCAGTGTAGATTTATAGCAGAAAATCCCTAGAAGGTTAGAATTGGATATTCCGGGTTCGTGTGTAGTAGCCCTGTGAATTTTCTTCCCATGGCAGGGAAGAATCAAGAAAGAGAAGCTCCGTATCTGTAAATTTGTACGCTTTTCAACCACTTCAATTTCCTATAGTTCCCAGGTTCTGTTGCTTTTGCTAATGCATGACTACTAAAGCATGATTGGACTGATAATGTGTATGTTGATTGGTTATTGCAATTTCTTATATTAGGTTATTGTGAATTTGAACTTCACTTGAAATGATATTGCAGAATGCAAGTTGAGGTCAGCAAATATACAGAAGGTTTGGTCGATAAAGCCTTGAGACCAAATGGGCTGCCCAAGTCTCTAATTCGTTATGATGGTAAGCAGATGACATGTTTATAAGAGAAGTTCAAATTTAATTGAAACTGTGCTTAATTATTCTCTTTGACTGTTTTCTGTTTCAGCACGACAGAAAGAAAAGGCTATGGATTCTATGACAGAAGTTGTTCAGACTGTGAAGCACCCAAAATCTCATACTGGTGGCACAGTTCCTGGGACACCATTAAAGGCTGATGATAATGACAAGTTGAACATGGTTCTGCCCAAATCTGTTCAATTTGAGAACTTGAATACACCTGGTAGACATACTCCTGAAATGGATGCACGAAGTGAACTATCCAGAATGAGTACAGCAAGTGATGCTAACAAGAAATCTAGAAAATCAGGACGTAACTCATTGATGGGGTGAGCTGCTCTTCACTCATTTCAAAGACCGAATTAATGCTTCGTCCATGTTGTGTTTTGTGATTAAATATGCGTATTTAAGCCTCCCCTTGTTAATTGTTGACTTGCTGGTTTCTTTCACGTGTTTGATTTCTGTTTTTGAGATGAGTTCATCACCTAGCAGTTATTACTTATGATTTTTCCTTAAAAGCATGCATTCGATTAGATCAGATTTCCGCCGTTCTTTTAATATAGTGTACTGAGAGTTCTTTTCATCTGTAACTAGATATATACTGCAGTTTCAAAGCTCATTTATTGGTTTGATCAGCGTGTGGTTTAGATACGTCATACACATTAAGCGGAACTATAGCGTAGTTTCATTTGTAATTATACAAGCTTGGCTAGGAGTTAAGAGTTTTCTTTACCTTTGTGGCTACAAGTCCAAAACATCAACCTTCTATTCAATCAATCATGCAAGTGAATTTTTTTATGTCTTTTTAAGAATTAAGGGACAATGTCACATTCTCAAAGTCATTTAAAATTCAAGGTTAAGTGATGCATGATATCTACATTACCAATTGTTCACTTTACTTTTATCGTCTTGATTTATCAACTACGGTAAGTCTGCTTTGACAATTTTCATACCTTTTGTAGGTTTAAGGGAAGAAAGAGCTCAGTAGAAACTATTGAGACCCCGACTTTTGAGCCAGAAGTTCTAATGACCAAAGATGTACAACACTCTGACAGTTGGGATCGTGCAGAGATGGAAAGGGATATACGCCAAGGGATTGACCTAGCGACAACACTGGAACGCATTGAAAAGAATTTCGTTATAACAGATCCTAGGCTACCTGATAACCCCATTGTAAGGGCATGACAGTTCTTAGATAGATTTTTCTTTCTTCCTAATTTCACTGATCAGAGATAACCAAACCAAAAAGTGTCAAATATGGCTATACTCTTTCCCTGTAGTAAAGGTTAAAGGACGAAGACTGGCAAATAAGATCCCCTATAGCTAGAAATGCGACACTCTTGATATCTAGCATTATGTAAATACATGTCCGCTTAACCAAATACACCCGCATAACATGAGAAACCTTCAAACCAAGCAACAAGATTGTTGTAGCTCGTTTTGTATGCACTTTAGTTATATTGCATAATTCTGTTGGGCAATCATCTTTGAAATGGATACCTACATTTAAAAACAAAACACTGTCGTCTGCTGTGCTCCGGACGGATACTGTTAAAAAGGGATTTGACTCATGTGTGCTTGTTATCCAGATTTTTGCATCCGACAGCTTTCTTGAACTAACAGAGTATACTCGAGAAGAAATTTTGGGACGAAACTGCCGGTAAGAGTATGTTCCTTTTGTTTTGTACCATGAAACTTCTTTTGTAAGTGTCATTTCTTTGTTTTAGGAACCTTCTTCCAATTAGATCTGAAGCAACAGATTAAGGATTCTTTTTTTTAGTACATCATTTGTTCTATTTTGCTTGTGACATTACACTTAGATCCACCGGAGCATAGCTCACAAATAAGGCAACAATAATAAGTGTTTACTTGGTTTTGTAGATTTCTTCAAGGCTCGGATACCGATCAAGGAACCGTCTCAAAAATAAGAGATGCTATTCGAGAACAGAGAGAAATTACTGTCCAATTGATCAACTATACAAAAAGTGGTAGGCTAACATAGCTCTCTTGTACTCTTTTGTTCTTCATGAGCTGAGTGTGTTTAAGATTTCACATGCCATGTAAAAAATTATCGTTGCTACTTCCTACTTCTCCAGCGCAAGCCATGCACAAACTTATAAACCATCTCCATAAATGTTCAGAATATATTGAGTGGGTTCTTTTTGGTCATCTGGACCATAGTGTTCTGCTTCGGGAATTGGCTACTCATCAAAAATCGGTGGAAGCCTTAAAATTCATAACTGGATTTCTTATAGGATGCTCTATAGCACATGTTTTCTGTTGGGGTATCCATATGATATTGCAGATCCATGTACGAACAATGTCGGAGTATTTGATCTTGCTACTTGCAATGCCTCTGGTGATTATGTTGGACAGTTAAATACTGCTGAGGTTTTTCGAACCTTGGACAGGGAAAACCCTCCCAAGTAAATTTTACATCACTGCACATTCGTCAGTCGGGATGACTGATTTCAAAAGTTGAGATTGTTGAAGGGTCTGGTCAAGCTGCTTTCCACAGGAGAACAGAAGTCAAAACAACTGCTGTCTAGCCAACTTTTTATATGATTAGTGTAGAGTTTGGACCAATTTGTGATAATGATGATCATCATGCGGTGGAAATGACTTGCTTGACATGATTTTCATGGCACAAATTACGACAAACTGTATTGATAAACCTTATATTTAAATTGGAGATACTAGGTTCTATATTTGCACAATGCTGCATATGGTTAATGATATAACATCTGGGACTTGCAGGAAAGAAATTTTGGAATTTATTCCACTTGCAGCCTATGCGTGACCAGAAGGTAAATATTTGTTCCTTTTTGCGGTTATCATTTTTCAACGCTGACCTTTATCAAGTTTAGAGTAATTGCAACCTCTTTCTGGAATCTTTTAATTTTTCCATTGTAGGGTGAACTCCAATACTTCATCGGTGTACAATTAGATGGAAGTGATCATATAGAACCTCTTCGAAGCCGCCTCTCCGAGAACACTGAGCAGCAAAGCGCGAAGCTGGTATATCTTTCACTCTTCACATTTTAACTCCTTGTATTTTCTACATGAATATCTTTTCTCTATCTATGAAATTGGTTCTACGAATACAGGCCTCATTATTCTGTTGCTGTGTAACACAATTGCGGTTCTTGTTTTTTGTCACTGCATTGGATGCATTGGTCACTGCTAGTTTTCCTTCTGACACACACAGTCTTTTCCTCCGGAATTCAGCTCCTTAATACCATTTCTTAGAACTTAACATAATGATAAGCATTACCTTACGCTGAAGTTGATGAATTGATGCCTAGGATCACAGTATACTGCAACTCATTCAATCAAGAATGTGCATAAGGCTATATTATTGCTTGTTTGATAGATAGTGTAAAGCTGGAAACATATTGTTAAGACAACTAGGTCTAATGGTTTAGATGTTTCCTTATGCTTAAGCAATGGAGTAAAATCCGAATTGTATTTATGCAAGAGGCTGCAAGAAAGTGCTTGTCATGCTAGCCATGTGTCCTCCGTGGTTTCCATCAGGAGTTGGAGGGACACCTCATACTAGGTTAAAAGACACCTCATGCATCTTTAAGCCACCCTCTTAATGTAGCATTAACCATGATCACATGATTAAGAACCTCAGTATTCTACAATCTTGATTTAACTAAATCTAATCAAGGATTAACTTAACCAATCATGCTTTACCAACATTTTTTCCCTATTAGAACCTTAATATCTAAGTCAATTTAGTAGGTTCATGTGTCTATAAACCTGTTATTCTGCTTGTGTGTATCTCATTTAGAGTTGGTTCCTTTTCCCAGGTGAAAGCTACTGCAGAAAATGTTAATGAAGCCGTTCGAGAGCTTCCTGACGCCAACTTGGTAAGGTAGACTTCTTCTGCTATAATATATTTGAACTGAGAATTAACTGATGGTATATTAGTTTCGTAGATAACTTCATCGCTCATGGCACAGATCTTATGTAACTTGTGTTTTTGCAAACCTTATGGCAAATGATTCTGAGATTACTATTACTGCAGTGAATTCTTTTTTTTTTTTTCATTTTAGGCAGTGAATTCTATTTTTTTTCATTTTAGGACAATGATACTTAGTGTTTATTAAGACATCTAGTTTTTTGGCTCCATTTTATCATTGCCGAAAATTGAAAACTGACCTTCTTACTTGCCCTTGAATTGCAGAAATTTCTGTCATTATGCGATGATATTCTGTTGGTGTGGATTACACATGTTTTGACTTATAATGCAATACTTACTTTCTTTAGAGACCAGAAGATTTGTGGGCAATACATTCTAAACTCGTCTCTCCAAGGCCTCACAAAAAGAACAATGCTTCTTGGCTAGCGATTCAGAAGGTACTCATTCTTCAGTGAACATTTTAGTATTATGCAGCCACTAGGTCTCACTCCTTGCACATGAGTATCTTTCTTCTCAATTAGTTTGCAAGTTTTTTATCTTTGCTCAAAGAATTTTACTAAGTGAGTCTGTTAGAAAATTTCAATTACTTTGTAGTTATAAGGTCAGATTTGTTTGTTTGTGAGGTTCTAAATTTAGTTTGTGTTTATGAAGCTAGTTCATTGCACGTGCATAACTGGATTCCTACTCTCCTTACTCATCCTTTCTTCCTTTTGGATGTTGTAGATCATTGCACGTGGCGAACAAATTGGTCTGAAGCATTTCAAACCTATAAGACCCCTGGGCTGTGGTGATACTGGCAGGTGCGTTTATTGGTTAATTGCTTCAATTGAGTTTTTATTTTCTTATTGTATATAAAATGTTGAAATGAGGGTTGCACATTGGATAGAACAATAGAAGTAAGAAGAGTTACACTTCAAAAATGTATATACATGTTTACAAAGAATATAATGACATCGCGCTCAAGCTTTAATGCACCATTTTGTATAGGGAAATATTTAAAGACATATGTAATATTAATCTCGCAGTCTACTCTATTTCTGGAGGTACCCTCTGGTTAGATTATGAAGATTGGAGGCTGATTGATCGAATACCTTGTATTTGGGGTTTGAGCTGTGAGGCTTATGCACTGACAAATGTTTTTATTGTAGGTCAAAAAAAGCAATTATTCGTTTACTTCCTCTCCTGTTTCGTTCTTGACCTAGCTTCTCTTGTTATAAATGATATGTTGTCTATTTCCAGACAAGCAACCAATGTCTACTCAAGTATGCCGACATGTATGATGTGACAGTTGTAACTTGTAACCTCCTTCCCCATGTCATGAGCTATCACTAGCTTGTGTCTCTTTTGTGTTTTAATGGAATGTGTTACTCTTTCTCTTGTTGTTTGCGAATCACGACCTTGCTCCGTAAAGGGATGATGGAGACTAGCTTTTAGCTTTTCTAGCTATAGGCAGAAAACTATTTAAACTAGAGGTTTTGGCTGCTGGATTTGAGGGTTTGATATCCTTGATTGGTTTTTATGATTGTATGTTCACGACGCAAGTTGGACTGTTGGTAGTGGGAGAGTCTAGTTTTGTTCTAGGCTCCATAAATCTAAGATAAAGTTTTGACCAAGCGTCTGTGCTTAACATGTAAAGGTTGAATAAGGCATGACTCTTCGCTTCAATATTTTTAATATATTCCTTCACAGAACTGATTCTTATCTGAAAAAGTAATGTCTGTCCTTTCTCTTACGTGCTGTTACAAGTTTGTGTCCTTGGCACTACAGAATTTTGAATATGTAGAGTTAGAGCATTTATCTATGGCGAGTCATGTATATTTGGTTTTCATGCAGTGTTCATTTAGTAGAATTGCATGGTACGGGTGAAATGTTTGCTATGAAGGCGATGGACAAGTCTGTTATGCTGAACCGCAACAAGGTACGCTTTCTTAAGTGTGTTTGTGGGTGTGTGTATATTTTGCTGTTAATATAGTGATTTTTACATAGCTCTAGGTTTTGGAATTTTATTTTGCCAAAGATGTCTGATTCTAGTAGATAAGCATGGCTCAGAACCATGACCTCAATGGTGGTCTCATTTAGTTAGAAACCCGAACTCAACTGACAAAAACATGCATTATATGATTTGGGCTACATAGGACCGAGGCTGAATGGCTTGACTAAGACTGGTATGAAATGAAATTGTGAACCATGGCAGCAACGGCACAACATATGAGAGCTTGTGTTATTTTTGTTATTGTTTAGTGTTCTTGTCGTTTGTTATATTTATCACAAATATTTTTTTCTTTTCTTAAATGTAGCTTCTGATTTATTTTGGAATCATGCTTCCCAAATACTTAGCCGCTCCTTGTTTCCTTTTTTCTTGTGAATCATCCACAGGTTCATCGAGCATGCATCGAAAGGGAAATCATTTCGTTTCTTGATCATCCTTTTCTTCCAACACTCTACACTTCTTTCCAGGTGCAAATTTCTTATTGTTTTCTTACTTTTGATGTTTGTGTCTTAACAATCAGACAAGTTTGTGGTCAAGGCTCTTTATTTTGCAGTATCTCTGAGAATCAATCCCCTTTACGGTTAGGTTGTCCAAATATAGGTCTTCTGAATTCTTGATGCCATTTTAGTTTTCTTTTGGTTTATGACGTTTGGCCAGTTGGATGTTTTTATTGTCGGATTGTCCTATAAACTTCCCAGGGTTATACTGAAATCGGCCACCCTTAAATACCTTCAAATTTATGGTTCCATTTTTCATCAAAATATTTTTAGGCTAGCCAGGAGGGGCCTTCTTTCTTTCCCTTGTTCTTGTTTGTCTCAACCAACCAAAATATGATATGTATCATGTGCAACATCTTATCCCTGCTACACATCTCATTTCTTCCCAGCGTTGTATGCTCGTTGCTGATTTAAAAATCACTTGGAGTGAACCCCACATATGTCACACACATTGTGTATCCACAATCTATTGTTACTACTTACTAGCATGTCCTGGTATTCTTTGTTGACATTTCTATATCACGTCCAAGAAAAACAATGATCTTTTGCGGATGCACTGATCTGTAGCCCACTGATCTTGCTTTTACTCCTCAGACTGCTACACATGTTTGTTTGATAACGGACTTTTGCCCTGGTGGAGAACTATTTGCGTTGCTGGACAAGCAGCCTATGAAAATGTTCAAGGAGGAATCTGCGAGGTACCACCGTCTGTCTCAACTCCAAGTAAAATTGGTTCCTTCACATATTATTTGGCTGTTGTTGGGTCTTTTTTTCTAGTGATAGAGTTTTGATAATATCCTGGGAACCATCGGAAGATGAAAAAGTCACAGCTGGAAGCTTTCAAGTCATAATCAAATATTTGAAACATTTCTTAGAAAGTCACTTATACACGTTGTTTATGTAGCAAGGGCAATCTAACTGGGTTAACTTCTCCAGGTTCTACGCTGCGGAGGTTTTAATTGGCTTGGAATATCTTCATTGTTTAGGTGATTCTATCTAATTGGTTTTTAGTTGGTAAACTATTTTGTTCTGTTTATGGTCTACATCATGTTATACTTAAACAGTTAAACTCAGCAAGGCATCCTGTAAAGTTTTGCATGGGAAACCCTCTCATTTCAAATTTTCATCACTGCCAATTTACTGAATAAAATACTTACTTTATTCTTCTTCTCACAATATTTTGTAACTGATTCGTTTCTATCATTTTTGTAACTGAAACAGGAATTATCTATCGCGACCTGAAGCCTGAAAATATATTACTCCAAAAGGATGGTCATGTTGTACTAACAGACTTTGATCTGTCATTTCTCACAGCTTGTAAACCTCAGGTATGTTACTGTAAAAACGAAGCTGTGATTTTTATGTTACAGTCGCTTAATACATACTTTTGGCACGCGAAATGAGATACCCCTTGGCCCATTGGAATGACTATCTGATTGACAACTATTCTGCCCCATTCTAGATATCTAACCCTATCAAAACTGACTTATAGTTGATTGTTACATGCTAGTTTTTGTGATTTTCTTTGTTATGGTAAGATTAGGCACATTGAAATCAACTGGTTTTGCAAAGAACTCTATTATTGGGGTTAAAAATTTGGGGGCTCACTAGGTGACAAAAGAGGGCCAGGAAATAGTAATCTTGAAAGCACCTTATCCAACTATTAGTAATGGCTAATATGTTTTTGATTAGCGCTAATACAAATGATTAAATGCATTAATTAAAGATGAGTGATTACATTAACTTAATGATTCTATTAATATTTTGAGAATCAATTTTTTTTTTATTTGTTTCCTTTTGATTTATAAGGAGAAGGAAGATTCTTTTTGAAAACCTTGGAAGGATATGATGAAACACTTAACTCCTATTACATTTTTGTTGAGCCTAGTCCGTTAAATACATTAAAAATTTGGGTTCTTTTTGCAGTTACGGCTAGGAAAACATCACATCCCAGCGACGCTTTTTGGCTGAGAAATTAAGAACTCCCAGTTGAAACTCAACTTTTTTTTTTTTTTTTTTTTTGTGAGTATCAGAATCACTTACGAGTTGGAAATCCTAACCGTAAGAGCAAGGGTTCTCGTTGAATACGAATGAGTCTCACTAGATTTGCTCAAATTAGGTGCTACTATGGAGTGAGAACACCCACTCATTCATCAATAGTCATTCATACACTCATTGGATCGAATGAGAGGGCGATGGTGGACACTAAGCGGCTGAAAAATCAGCCGCTTGGGAAAAAAAATACCTTAAGCGGCTGAAGATCTGCCTCTCAAGCCTACTTTTAGAGTTTTATTAATTTAAAACTCTTAGAAGCGGGACCCACAATTAGGTTTTATTATTTAAAAAAAGAAAAAGAAAACGAGGAGGCATATGTTCAGCCGCTTAGTCCCTTAATTTAGCTTCCCATGGTCACAAAAACACTCATTGAGCCGGTTTCTCATTGGTTTTGGCAGTTAATGAGTGTTTTTAACAACATCCTACGGGTGAGAATTTTTATTTTCCCAACAGTATACCTGGGTTACGGATAGGAAATCCTAACCGAAACCAACCTTTTTTTTTGTGATTATCAGAATCGCTTACGGCTATGAATTTTAATTTTTCCAGCCGTAAACCTAATGAACTGCTAGGAATTCCTATTATCTTAGACATACGGTTGGGAAACTAAGAACTCTCAACCGTAAACAGTTTCAAAAATTTGTTTTTTTTAACTCTAATCGAATCGATTTTTTTTGGCAATCAAAAGCAAAAATAAATGGTGGGTTTTCTTAGTTTTTTATTTTTATGATCGTTATCTTCATGGCGATGCCATGGAGAAGAAGAAGAATAATAGATTTAAGTTTTTTTTATGATCATCATCTTCATCATGATTTATGAATGAGAAGAGAAGGATAAGGAGAAGATAATATATTTAAGTTTTTTTTATGATCTTCATATTCATCATCATGTTCATCATGATTTGTTTAAGAGAAGAGAAGGAGAAGATAATAGATTATTTTTCTTTAATGAATAGTTAAATTTGGAATAACTAGATCTGGGTAAGGTTAATTTTGACTTTTCATATACATTAGGTGCCCCCTATCCACGTTTTTAGACATTAGAATCATTTTCAGCCCAAACCCAAAGGTTTTCAACCCCAATAATAGGATTCTTTGCTAGAATATTTCAGTTTCAAAAAGTTCTTCACCAATAATCAGGTATAAACCGTTCCATAGGGCTAGCTCATTACATCCAGGTCATTGACCTCCAGACTCTAGTTTGTCTGTAGAGGTCACCACTGGAGCTCTCAGAAGCTGCAGCAACCGTTGATGGCATTTTAGGTTGCTCGAGTCAGCTAAATTAGTGATTACATTTATTATTTGGGGGTTTAAAGTGGTTACTGCCTTATTAACATTTGAAATGCACATTCCATTAGTTAATAGTTTTCCCTTTTTTACGCTTAGATGCTGACAAGTGTTAATATTGTAATCTATTTCTTGTATGGCAGGTTGTCGAACATCCATTACCTGCAAAGAGGAGAAGGTCCAGAAGTCAACCTCCTCCAACATTTTATGCAGAACCCATCACACAGTCAAATTCATTTGTCGGAACAGAAGAGTATATTGCTCCTGTACGGATACTATGTTCATATCCTTCTCGAAGTTTCTCCAATTATGTCACATGCCGATGTTAAATGTGTTTTAAATCCTTATAATGCATAATTTATCTGGTTTGCACATTCTTTGGACAAATTTATGGATCAAATACATCACAGTTATGGTTAAGAAAAGACTCTCATGTTTCACTTGTTTTTAGGAAATTATAACTGGTGCAGGGCATAGTAGTGCTATCGATTGGTGGGCTCTTGGTAAGCATTTCATTTAGGCTTTCTTTTATTATGTGAACTTTTGTCATGCTTATGTTGAATGGGTTAATAATTGTCAGAATTCTTTTCCATGTTTTATATTCTGGTACACAGGAATTTTGCTCTATGAAATGCTTTATGGACGTACACCTTTTAGAGGAAAGAACAGGCAGAAAACATTCGCTAATATTCTGCACAAAGACTTGACATTTCCTAGCAGCATACCGGTAAAAATGAAACTCTTTTTTGTTATTTATGTTATCTTCTGTTAGTAATTTGATATTCCGAAGCATTCATTCAGGGATGCTAGTGAATTGGTTATATTTAATAACTTAGAATCAGCTGGTCTTGAGGTTTCGAAATTGCTTTTAGGCAATTAAGCATGAGCACTTACAATAGTTTCCTACAGTTTACCTTGGTTCTGCTGCATCAAACAGTTCATGTTTTTTTGATCTATAACTAGATTGATATCTTGGATTTTAAACTATAGGCTCAAGGCCATGAAAAATGACTGAGAATAGTAATGTTGTATCATTTGGAAATGAACATGTATGCTTGATCTAATGAATTTAGAGATGTTCCACAAGTGCTAAGATTGTTGTTTGGGTTAGATTTTTTTTACATTGTAGCCGATGTTTGATATTTTGCATCTTATATAGGTAAGCCTTGCAGCTAGACAACTGATCCATGGGTTATTGCATAGAGACCCCGCTGACCGGTTAGGATCAAAAACCGGCGCCAATGAGATCAAAGAGCATCAGTTTTTCCGCGGAATTAATTGGCCTCTCATTCGATGCATGGTAAATCCTGTCTTTTTTTAACTAACTTCACCATTAATCTTCTCTTGCATTATTGTGCTCATGTTTTTTTTTTTTTTTTGTTGTTGTTGTTTACTTTGGTTAACTTATGTGATGCTTTGTTTCTCAAACTTAAAAAAAAAATGATTTGGAAGTTAAATGTTTTAAATGAATCTTTTTGCCTTTATTCGAGTAGAGTCCCCCACCATTGGATGCACCTCTTCAATTAATTGGAAAAGATTCAAAGGCTAAAGATATACAGTGGGAAGACGATGGAGTGCTTGATCAGGCGTTGGAGATTTTTTGAAGGTACAACTCTCTCATTGTGTTTTGCCGACTTGTTAGTGTTGGAATCTTCTGGATCTGATGCAATTTTTTGCATTGTTTATTTCCTTGGTATTACGACTCCTACATGTTTCTCATAATTTTACTTTGTCCTATTATGCAGGATTTTCCACCAAGATTTTGGAGGAGAGCCTTGCACTGTTAAGGATACAGCTATAATTGTAGCTGATCCTTCAAAGATACTGCTGCCATAAGATGTTGTCATTGTGTCCTCTATTTGCTAAAAGATGTTGTCATGAAGATCTCTATCATCTATATATTTTTGGTATACAAGATATGAAAAATATTATGTAATTAAAGTTTGTTATCATTCAATATATAATGAAGATGTATCCACCATTTCTCTTGTGGAACATTTCACCAAATTATATTTCTTGTCTTGGTATCGAGTCATAAGATCCACAACTCACGCTTCTCTCTTCTTTTTCACCATGGCTGAAACCTTAACCCTTCACCAAATTCATATAAATCATCTGATCAGTGTCAAACTTAACGACAATAACTATCTCTTGTGGATAACACAGTTTAAACCACTTCTCAAAGGGTACAAACTACAAGGTTTTGTTGATGGTACATTAGAAAAACCAGCAAAAACTATACCCAGTGCTCAAGAAGGTGAGCAACCAGTTCCTAATCCTGCATTTGCAAAATATGAGGAACAAGATCAAATACTCCTAGGATGGATTCTTTCTTCCTTATCTGAAGGTGTATTAGGTCGTGTGTCAGGCCTTTCTACATCACAAGAAGTATGGGAAGCTCTTCAAAAGAGATATGCACCAAAAACCAAAGCTCATCAAATGCAGCTGAAAAGACAACTACACAGTCTTCGCAAAGGTAATAGTTCAATGCAAGATTATTTCTCTAAAACTAAACAACTATTTGATGCACTTTCAGCATCAGGAAAGCCTCTCTCTGAAGAGGATATGCAGCAATCGATTCTAGCTGGACTAGATCAGGCTTATGACTCTATTGTCACAACCTTGAGTACTGTCGACAAGATCGACATGGATACTTTTCAAGCTCATCTGCTTTCGTATGATCTCCGTCTTGAACAACAGTTAGCTGTATTGCAACAACCGTTAGCCAATGTTGGTGTTTCATCAAGCTCCAGGCCATTTCAGAGGCAAGATCAAAGGAGATACTCAAACAACCGTACACAAAATCAATTTAACCGGCAGCCCAGAAACATGTATCAAGGTGAAGGCCCTTGTGAGATCTGCAAACGCAAGAATCATAATGCTCGATTCTGCTGGTTTCGTAACAAAGTGGACAACTCAACTCACAACAAGCAACCAGCTGCATACTTGGCTCTACCTGGTGGTCCTGCTGATAATAATTGGGTGACTGATACAGGTGCAACTCATCACCTAACTGCATACCTCAACAATCTCAACATTCGGCATGAGTATGATGGCACTGAACAAGTGCGTGTAGGAAACGGTGAGGCTCTCCATATCGAAAATATTGGTAATGCCTCTTTTACTCATAATAATAGGTCTTTTTAGCTAAACAATATCCTTCTTGTTCCTCAAATAAAGACCAATTTACTTTCAGTCTCTAAATTCTGTAAAGATAATAATGTCTTTTTTGAATTCTATGCAACTTCTTTTGTTGTGAAGGAACTCCAGTCAGGAACAACCCTGTTGCAAGGCAGACTTAAGAATGGGCTCTATGTCTTTGATGTTGTCCGAGAGATTCAACATACAACACCAGCTGTTCTTCTATCAAATACAGTTCCTCTATGGCATCAAAGATTGGGTCACCCAATGCTTCGAACTGTTTTTAGAATGATTAAAAATCTTTCCCTTCCTGTTTCAAATAAGAAGTTTGATTATTGTCACTCTTGTCATATGAGCAAGAGTCGTAAACTTCAATTTCCTACTAGTAGTACAATTATTGATAAACCATTGGGTTTACTTGTTGCTGATTTATGGGTCTCACCGCATGTTTCAAAAGATGGTTTTCGATATTATTTGCTTCTTCTAGATGTCTATTCACACTACACTTGGATTTATCCTCTTGTTAGAAAATCAGATGCTTTTCCCATCTTTATTCAGTTCAAAAAGCTAATAGAAAATCAAACAGATCATAAGATCAAAGTCTTTCAATCAGACAATGGTGGAGAATTCAGAAAATTCACTGCATTTCTTAATAATTCTGGTGTCATACATAGGTTCTCATGTCCCCACACATCTGCACAAAATGGTATTGCTGAAAGACGCATTAGACATATCACTGGGTCAGGTTTAGCTCTCTTGTTTCATGCCTCCATGCCAAAACTCTACTGGGTAGAGGCTTTTTCAACTGCGTGTTATCTCATTAATAAACTTCCTGCATCCCAAAATGAGATCAAATCTCCACTCCAACTCTTATACAACAAAATACCTGACGACTCTTTTCTAAAAGTTTTTGGTTGTCTATGCTATCTATGCCTTCGCCCATATGTCCCTAATAAGCTTGAACCAAGATCACTGCCGTGTGTATTTGTTGGTTACAGTGGTGCTCACAAAGGCTATCTATGTTTACATGTACCTACAGGAAGGTTGTATATCTCTCGGCACGTCAGGTTTGTAGAAACAAGCTTCCCATTCGCAGTCAGGCAACAAGTACGTACCACTGAACCCATTTCCAAGTTAGCACCATCCACAAAAATACTTGTATCATCCACTTTTTCCACCTCATCATCTGATAACATTGGTTTTGTACCATCCTCTCCTCTGCAAATCACTCCACCAATGTCACCTATTTTGGATAATATTCAGTCACCAGTTAACACAGCAGAACAAGAATCTTCAGCAGCAACCACTTCTGCGGCAACACTTCCCTCCACATCACAGCCAACTCCACCACCTCAACAGCATCATATGGTTACTAGGGCGAGAGATGGTATCAAAAAACCGATCAACAAGCTTTGTCTTACAGCGACAAAATATCCACTTGCAGAGACAGCACTCACCGCCCCATCCTCTTATACAGAAGCATCGAAAAATCCAATATGGATACCTCCTATGGATGATGAGATTAATGCACACATTCGTAATGGTACTTGGAGCTATGTACCATATGAACATTGGATGAATTTAGTTGGTTCGAAGTGGGTATTCAAGGTTAAACAGAAAGCAGATGGTACAATTGACAGACCCAAATCTCGGTTGGTGGCTAAAGGATATAATCAAAGAGAAGATTTTGATTATGACGAAACCTTCAGTCCTGTGATCAAACCAAGTACTATCAGACTAGTTTTATCAATTGCAGTGGCAAACAGTTGGTCTTTGCGGCAATTAGATGTTCAGAATGCCTTCTTGCATGGTGTGCTGATAGAAGATGTTTATATGAAACAGCCAGTCGGCTATGTTCATCCTGACTATCCAACTCATTTCTGCAAGTTGAACAAGGCAATTTATGGTCTCAAGCAAGCTCCACGAACATGGTTTTCAAGGCTAAGCACCTATCTAGTTGAACTGGGGCTTAAAGGATCTGTTGCAGACAATTTACTCTTTATTAAGAAGAATTCAGATGCAGTGATTTATGTCTTGATTTATGTCAATGATATTATAATCATAGGATCCAATTCTTCCCTTATCACAAATCTTATAGCTGCTCTGAATTCTGTCTTTGCAATTAAAGATTTGGGTGATCTCAGCTATTTTTTGGGCGTAGAAGTTATTAAGCAAAAAGAGTCAGTTCTATTGAGCCAAAAAAAATACATTACTGATCTGCTTAAGCGTACAAAGATGGATGCTGCAAAACCAGTGGCTACTCCCTTGGCTGTAAACACTAAGATCAGCAGAATAGGTACACAAAAATTTGAGGATCCAACTCTCTATCGCAGTGTCTGTGGAGCATTACAGTATCTACATCTCACTCGACCTGATATTGCAATTGCAGTTAACAAAGTCTGCCAGTGTATGCAAGATCCTTACATAGAGCATTGGGAGTTAATCAAACGCATACTCAGGTATCTCAAGCACACAGTTCAACATGGTCTGGTTCTGCGAAAATCTCCAGATATTAGCCTTCATGCCTACTCTGACTCTGATTGGGCTGGGAATCTGGATGATCGAAGATCCACCAGTGGATACTGCATCTACTTTGGCAATAATCTTGTCTCTTAGAGTGCCAGGAAACAGAAAACTGTTTCCAAGTCAAGCACAGAAGCAGAATATAGAGGTATAGCCATAGCAACTTCTGAACTAATATGGCTTCAATCGTTGTTAAAAGAACTTGGAGTTGAAGTAACAGCTCCTTCGATATGGTGTGATAACTTGGGAGCTACATATCTCACATCAAATCCAGTCTTCCATGCTCGTATGAAGCACATAGAAATTGATTATCACTTTGTGCGTGAAAAGGTAGCAAACAAACAACTTCAGGTACGGTTCATCTCAACTAAAGATCAAATAGCTTACATTTTCACTAAGGGTCTGTCAGTACCACGGTTTCATTATCTCAGGAACAAGTTGAACATTCAACAACTCATGTACAACTTGAGGGGGGATGTTAAGGATACAGCTATAATTGTAGCTGATCCTTCAAAGATACTACTGCCATAAGATGTTGTCATTGTGTCCTCTATTTGCTAAAAGATGTTGTCATGAAGATCTCTATCATCTATATATGTTTGGTATACAAGATATGAAAAATATTATGTAAATAAAGTTTGTTATCACTCAATATATAATGAAGATGTATCCACCATTTCTCTTATGGAACATTTCACCAAATTATATTTCTTGTCTTGCACCAGCATATCGCTATTGTTTCCCAAGACATTTCATGTGTAGATGTCTTCCCGACCCATTATGGTTTTCCCGTAACACTGTGTACAGCAAAGGGAACCATCTGTTAATTGTGCAGGTTTTTCTTTTAAGGTCACTACACCAAGCCAAAAATAGTTATTGCCAGATTACCAAGTGTGAAACACGCCCTACTATATGTTCATCGAGGCATGTATTCGTTTTTTGGTGTCATTTGAATAAATAGAGTTTTGAGATCTGCAAGTAATTTTCAATAATCTATTCAGCTTTCAATACGCATTTTTCTTCACTGGAATAACCTTAGACGTCAGCAATACATCAAGTGTCCAATGATGCTAAACTAAAGTACACATATGTTTAGCGCAATCATGTGACAAGAGGATAAAAATGATGAGGTTTCCTAAGACTCCAATCCCGAATATTGAGCAGCAAGGTTTTCGTCTACTTTACGTAGTTGAAGGACATCATTGAAGAAGATTGTGCAAATATGTATTATGTATCAATAGAAGTGACAAGGGGTACTCAATTCAAGACACCAATATTATTAACTTTGCCCTCATACAAAATGAAAATAAGTTAAATGAGTTATTTCATTACAAAAATGAAATATATTAAAAAAATTATTAATTTAATCGAAATAAATCGGACACATTATTAATTTAGCATGTAGTTTAATTATTTTTTATTTTTTTTGGAAACTTAAGGAAAAGATATATTGGAGATTAACAGTTTAAATAAGATGATTCCTCTGCCAGTAAACTAGTAATGTTACCAGGAGGACTAGATAACCAAACTCTATTAAGTTTATCAGTTCTAGCTAGCTTGGACAACACGTCCGCTATTTTATTCTTTTCTTTTTGCACATAAGAACGGTGCCAAGATCTAAATAGTTGAAATAAATTCTTAATGTCTCTAATACAATTGGGTAATCTCCAGTCTATGTTGTATTCATCATTGTTGATAGCATTGACCACCATTTTTGAGTCCAGTTCGAAATATACATCCTGCAAATCCATCTCTTTCGCCCACTTTACTGCTTCTCATAAACCACTGCACTCTGCATACTCTGGTCCCCATGACTCATCTAGGTAGATACATTTGGTTCCTTTGTGGCAACCTGCAAAATCACAAATAATTAGACCAATACCACCAAAATTACTATGATAAGAGCCATCAGAGTTAATAGTTAATGCTCCATTAGGAGGGGGAGACCAATGCAGGTTATTTCTGGGTTGTCTGTTATTGTTTGTGTGCTTTCTACGTGACATTCCAGAGAACTCTGCTAAGAATTTCCTGCACTTTTGGATTATGATATCCGGTGAGACTGTAGGCCCTTTAAAAACTGTGTCACATCTCTGAATCCAAATACACCAGGCAACTATTGATATTCTGCATATTCAATAATGTAGTTTAATTTATCATCAAGCAAAGTTACTAATAAACCAATGATTAGATTATTGAGTTTTTACTGTCCGTGGAATTAATAGCAAGCATCATGGATAGACTTGTTACCAAATCTAACAAATCTTTTACCAACACGGAGGCAATTTCGGAGACATTTCCAAAGAAAATGCAAGATACTACCAGTAAGTTTAGTTTTCTAAATGGAATTCTGGGAGATAGGGGCAGTATTAACAAAACCTTTATCCTGATTTATATCATTAAGATTAGCCTGATAAGCAGACTTAACAGTGAAACATTATTAGAATTAGGTTACCACCTAAGATAATCTTGACTATCAAAAAGAAATTTAATATCCTAGATTTTTCCAATAGTATGGGGGTCAAATAAAACATTAAGAATCTGAATATTCCAATGTTTTGTATCAGAACCAATTAGTTGAGACTCACAAACCATATTAGATAAAACAAATTGAGAGTTTACGATATAGTTTATAGAATATGGAGGAATATTATATTTCACATCATTCCCAACATGCATATTTCTTAATTAGTGTTATAGCATAGCTCGTTTGAACCCACCAAGCGTTGGTATGTCAAGTTTGGTTGTCATATTTTAATATCAAAACTCATCTAGAGTCGCTTGATTAAATACTAGAGTCAATTTCGTTTAGGTTAGACTAGAAATTCTAGGAATGTTGAGACGTACAAGTATTACTCCGAAGACCTGAAGAATGTGAAGAAGTAACGACTACAATGTGGATATCATCCTTCCGCTTGAGGTTAGTAATACTGACTTGACTTGTTTCCATTCCTAACGTATCTTTCTAGTCAGATTTTATTGAAAACATAATATGCGAAGCTGTATATATATAATACTCTAGTGGTTAGACTTGGTCAATCATTATGATCAAAGTGTCAAGGAACTTATATTGAATTACGGAGTATAAACTCTTATCTTTTGGAACTTCGTAAATACGGCATCAACATAATCTTTGTATTTAGTTACTCGATTATGTGTAAGATATAGGCATGACTTCACCTTAGGAAACAATGTTTTATAACATTTGTTTAAAGGAAGTAAATATATGAACTTGTTTCATTATTGAAAGAAAATCATGATTGGTCAGGTTCTTTATTGAATATCTTTTGAATGACCAATATAAGATGACAAGGTAGAACCTCTCTTAACTTGTGGAGATTTGAGGTATAACCGGTCATAGCCTATATTGTTTAGCATGTTGTAATCGGTGTTGATGGTGGGTTTTCGACAAAGGTCAAAATCATAAAATCATGATACTGCATGTTTCTGACCCGACTTCAGGAACGCATGTGACGATTCATATTTTATGATCCGTGAACCGTTTCACGAACTCTGACTGAGTGAGCGTTCCTCTCAGAGCCATGATGAATATGTTTCTCGAAAGGCCTCCCCGGCTGAGCGTTCGATGCTACACATTTCATCATTCTCTCTATGTAGAATAAAATGATTGGGCGGTCCTATGGACATAATTGTTTGTTAGAGGGCTTAACGCCTTCAGGACGTCGGCGATACTCGTTGTTCCCTGACTACATAGAGATACCCACCTCTACATAGAATAATGATTGGGCGGTTCTCTAGACATAATTGTTTGTTAGAGGGCTTAACGCCTTCAGGACGTCGGTGATACTCGTTGTTCCCTGACTATGTAAAGAGACCGTGTATAGATTCAGGCGGCTCTCTAGACATAATTGTTTGCTGGAGGGCTAAACGCCTTCAGGACATCGACGCTGCACGTTGTTTCCTGACTATGCACTCTTCAGAACGAGTATGATGCTTCAACTATCTCATATCTCTTTTTCAATAGATTAATTCTACTGTGACATTCACCGACTGAATTCCTAGAAAATAATCTATTTCATCTCATTACTCCGTTCCATGGCTATCCCCGGCTGATTCCATGGATTAGTAATAGATAACCATTTTATCTCATTACTTCGTTCCCTGAATTCCCGGATGGATTCATGGATTAGTAATAGATACTCAATTCATTTTTATTACTTCGTTTCATGAATCATTCCCCGCTGAATTTCATGAATTAGTAATAATTACTCAACAATCGGGCATCTGGACTATCACCGAGTAAGCCCCAATAAAACGGTGCGAGTGTACTCAACAATGATGCACGAACAAGCATTCGAAAACATGGACAAACGAGGAATCCTACACAAAATAGGAGAGAGAAAATAATAATAAAAATAATGAAAGAGGTGCCTAGGGACCGGGCCCACCGGCCGGCCGGTCACACCGCCGTGGCCGGTCCCCCACGCCTCTTCCCTTTATTTTTCTTATTTTATTATTTTCCTGAATTCATGAAGACTCCTTCATGCGAGCAACTTTTCTTGTTTGAGCAAAACTCACGGTTTCTCCATATTTTCACGGTTACATGAAAAATAATAAAAATAAGGAAAGGTGTCGCGGGACCGGGCTACCTAGCCGGCCGGCCGGACATGCCCTAACCGTGTCCGGTCCCACACCTTGCAATCTCTTGTTTTCATAATTATTATTTCCCTCATCTCATGAAACTCCTCCGTTTGAGCAAAAATCATGGTTTCTTCATATTTTCTCAAATATTGCTCAAACCATGAAAAAGCCAAAACGTCAAACGGTCACATGACTGACTAGGCTATTCACGAAAAATATTAAAATATTATTATTTTATTCTCAAAATATTGATCAAACGAGCAAAGTCCTACTTGCTCATTCGAGCAAAATCAAGAATTTCAGTCAAAGATCAAACTCTTCTGAAAATCCAAGATATTGCTCAAACGCACACCAGAAAATACCAAAACTCTCAGGACTGAGACACAGACATTATGGTGACACGGGCATGCTTCCTTGACCGACCAAGGCCGTTCCTAAGGCTTGCAAGGAGTCGGTCCCACACATATTTATAATTTTGATCTAATTTGCTCAATCGCTCATATTGGGTCAAAACTCTTTCCGACTAACTTGGAATTTGCTCAAATGACCATCAGCTGGTCCCACGACCACCAAGGGACGGTATCATGCCCTCTTGGTTGGTCCCTCACTTCTCCGTAATTAGGTTTTATCACCTAATGCTCAGACGAGCACTATTTTAATAAATGATTAAACCAACATTTAATCATCCTTTCACCAACCGGTCAACAAAGGACTTTGGTGCATGCTCACACGAGCACCTGGGCACTACATGGTCGTTCATTATCCCATGTATCCGGTCCTCCTTCACTCAGTGATTTATTTTTCATTAAATCACCAACTGATCAGCAATCGATCAAAATTTGGGTTTCGAACTGAATGCTTTGCAAATCATGATTTGAGCAAGTTTGAATACTAATAATTTTATGTTGATCCAGCAATCAACATCTTAATTAATTATATAATATTTGATCCAGCTACCAATATTTTAATTAATATTTTATTTGGTCATACTACCAATAATTCATCAAATGAGCAATATTCGCTTAGACGAGCAATATTTGCCCAATCCATCAATATTGGTTCAACTATCAATATTCATCATATGAGCAATATTCGCTCAGACAAGCAATATGGGCCCAATTCGTCAATATCCATCATGTTGATCCAATTATCAACATTTATTCAAGAACTATACTTCATGTTCAATCCATGAATCACTGAGCATTCGTCAATCATGCTCGGTTCAACAAAACTTGGGCTCATTATCTAATCAGTCAATAACTGACTAATTAAATACATGTCTTCCTTGCAGACTCCACATTCGTGAGTCATCAATCACGTCACATGGGGGGATATTATTTAGGGTTTTGGTCTGGCGGCCTACGGCACGTGTGTTCATCCACAATGAGAAATGTGAGTAAGTTGTGCAAGCGGTTGAGGGAGTTAGCAAAGTAGTGGGTGGACGGTTAACCAAGTCTCTACATGACCTGGAACTGGTTTCACCATGATCTCCCACTTTCCCACTCTTTCGCTCAAGAAACCGTCACACTTACAGGGATCAATGTGTTTACTATTCTGACAATATAAATAAGTCTCTGGATCCATGATTAAAAAACAACAATTCTCTCGATCGAAACTTATTCACAGAACTCAACAGTTCATCTATTTGCAGAAACCTTCAACACATCCGCAATCCTTGATCATCATTGATTCCACACAATTCTCAGCTTCCCTCCTACAGATCAACCCATCTCTCTTTTTGTGACCGAATTGACTCTGGAATGGCCATTGACTTGGTTTAGGACGGAGTCCTACAGATTGATCTCTCGAACTCAAAGCACTCCCGTGCAGTGCATCTGTTTGAGGTTAAGCAGTTCGTTCGGTTGAGGAGTCTCGTCCAAACGGTTGTCTCTTCACTTCCCTAAAAACCATCAAATCGTTTTTCCCCATCAACAATCGGTCACAATCTACTTTGTGACGCATGGTGTAACTGGTCACAAGCTACATTGGGAAGTTAGTTGTAATCGGTCACCAGCTACCTTTTGGAAGCAAGGTGTAACCGATCACAAGCTAATTTGGGAAGTTAGTTGTAATCGGTCACAAGTTTCTCTGGGAAACCAAGGTGTAACCGATCAAAGCTAACTCGGGAAGTAAGGTGTAACCGATCACAAGCTACCTCTGGGAAGCAAGGTGTACTCGGTCACAACCTAGTTTGGGAAGCATGGTATAACTGATCACAACTTACATTGTGAGTTTGGTACAACCGATCCAAGGAGCAAAATCGAGTTTCGTTTTGTGTGAAGATTGGAATGAGGGTTTGCTGAGAAAATTCTAGATGTCGACATATTTGAACATGTACATAACTCTTATCACTAATTGTTCAAAGATATTCCTTGATACTCAAGGTGATCCCATACCGAAAATTTGAAAATCGTTTAATTATGATTTTCATAATATATGTTTTAATTACCATCAATTAAAGCATATCCTCTGGAAAATATTATTAGTGAATGTGCTAGACTAATTGTAACACCCCGAATTCCGGACCAGGGTCAAACGCGTATGGAGGTCCGAACTCGAAGCGTTACGGGTCAGAACGAGACTTATGCATATTATTTTTTTCTAATTTATTTGTTACACCAAACATAATTGAACTTTATATAATATGAAATGAAACATATGAATTCACTAATCATCTTTAGTAACATTTTCAATAAACATTTTAATTCAAGTTATACTTCAAGCAATACAATCAATAAGCTAACTTCTTAATTTCCACTTCCACATTCTGTAATATATGTAAGAAGGTCGATTGGGGTGAAATGACAGCTCAATAGAATGCATTCCCTTTCTCAAAACATGCGAAACATATAAATCAATCAAAGAAAACATACAACGAGAGAATACAACATAGCTTCAAGGATTTACTTATTTATATCTATCAAACAAACTCATTCCTTTATCTTTATGCACGAGTTTCCTCGGTTCGTGCCCCTCGTATCCGTTTATCGGGCCATTTCGATAAGTTTCACGAGTTTTCTCAGTTCGTGCCCTGCCAATCCGCTTATCGGGGCCATTCCGACAAGTTGCACGAGTTTCCTTAGTTCGTGCCCTGCCAATCCTCTTATCGGGATCATTCCAATAAGTTGCACGAGTTTCCTTGGTTCGTGCCCCGCCACTCACACAAGCAAATATAATTATTATAAAATCATATTCTCATACAACATAAATCCTAATGCTCCAAACCACATCATCAACAAGTTGTAGTTTCACAACAATCCTCAATTTAGCAATCATACTATCATTTCACATAAGAAATCTATAAATTCGTATAACACACTATACAAATCCGATCAAGGTTTAGCTTGATTCTATGCAACCAGGACATTCTAAAGTTTA
The DNA here is from genome assembly GCA_023531105.1 of Papaver atlanticum. Lineage (NCBI taxonomy): Eukaryota > Viridiplantae > Streptophyta > Magnoliopsida > Ranunculales > Papaveraceae > Papaver > Papaver atlanticum. Next base: position 6,229,972 of record JAJJMB010007130.1, read on the forward strand.
TCATACAAAAGATTCAAAAAAAAACTAACGGTTCAAACTACATTTATTCAATTTATAATGGAATCCTAAAAACTGGGAAGATTAGATCATATTAGCAAAATATTCACCTTAAATTCATATTAATCTAGAATTAATCAAATTCAAAGCACAATGAAAGATATTATTACATATATACAACTTTTGTTTAGACCATTAATCATTCTAAGATCATTAAGGTTTCCAAAATCAATCAAAAACATGTTAAAACGAAGTTGTCCAGAAAATTTAGAAATGTCACTAAAAACTAAAACAAACATTCAACGGTGAATCTATGGTGGATTATCCTCAAATTTTAACCAGGGATTTCTAAACATGTTATCTATCAATAACCAAAGTCCAATCATCAATCAGATGCACAAAATTATACGGGTAAATTTTAAAAATCTAACTATGTAAATTGAATGAAATCAAAATCAGGTATAACAAAAACACAAAGAGAAAAGGGGATCTAGCATTCTACCTTTTTATCTACAACCTCCTATTGGTTCTCCATAGCTTTATTTTCTAAAACAAACCCAAGCTCCCTCTCCTCCTCCTTCTCCTTTCTCTACTAGTTTTTTATTCTCAAACTCCTTCTCATTTTTATAACTCTTCCCTTTCTCTTACTCTATTTCCTTTTATAAACTATACACACTAATGACAATAACAATACTACCCTACTAATAATAATAACACATTGTATTTATTTTTTATTTCTTTTATTGGATAAAGAGTATTACATTAACTAGTTGGAAGCCTAACAAGCTAAGCTCCAACAACATACTACTACATTAATTGAACAGGTTGCTTTGCTAGCCTACCAGCGAGCCTCATGGGTAACCTAGCCAAGGGAGCCGAAGAGGATGGGGGGCTGAGATTGTGTCACTAGGGGGGCAAACTAACTCTACCTTCCATGTTAATTTCTGCAATATTACGCCATTGAAGGATCGGACCTGGGACCCCCCTGGAACGCATGAAACTTTGGGATATGGAGATGACCAGCGGAGCTAGGTACCCATTTTTTATTATTGTATTTATTTTAATTTAAATGTCCTTTGATTTTCCTCAAATTTATTTACTTGTCAAGACATAGTTAGTTGACTATTTCCATTGTAGATTTTAACTAAATGATAGGAGAAGGATATCTAAGGATTTATAAATATTTACTCAAGTGTCACAACTTATGATAAGGAAAAATAAGTGACTCAACAACAACCCAAATTAACAATGTAATTAGCTATAGGGTAAAACCCGACCCAAAAAGGTGAACAAAAATAAAGGGTATTACACTAATACTAGAAGTTTTCTAAGAGATTTTTCGGAAAAATAGTTTGGTAATTAATTGGAAATGTGAAAAACGAAATTAGGTACTTTAATGTTAATATCTTGAGAATTATTTCGGTTTTGGAATTTCCTTGTTGTCCAAACAACCTTGGTCTATAAATACCTGTGTTCCAATTTCTTGCAAACTAGCCTAAGAGCCAGGCAAACTTCATTCTTATTGTTTCTGGTGGAACCATCTATCCGGAGAGAAAAGTAACCTAATTAGGCGAAATCTCTTACGACCGCTCGTTTAAAGGCTTCTGTGTGATCAAGAAGATCTATGAGTACCGTTGGTGGGAAACTAGATAATTGCATTGTTATTTTAGTTTTCGATTAGTGATTTGATTTACAAACGGTTGTTGAAACTTTGATTGCACCTAGTTTGTGAAAAAGCGGGGGTATAACAACCACGCCTAATATTTCGCTTAGCAATCTGTATGGACAAACTCCAATATACTTTTAAGAGAATCAACCAGACAGTCAGACTCAATCTTAAGAAAAGTATATCCAAGAGTTATATCTCAATTTCTCAATTCAATCCGCAATCAAACAAATAGGAATTTGCGAGCCCGATTGAATATAAGAAATAACTTGAACGTATCAAAAACCAATATCCAAGTGTCAATCAATTTAATCAAAAACCAAAGGTTGGATTCACAATTGATTGAACTTACGCACAACCTGTGATATTTCAATTATATAACAAAATATAATGCAGAAAAGAAATAACACATACACCAGAAATTTTGTTAACGAGGAAACCGCAAATGCAGAAAAACTCGGGACCTAGTCCAGATTTGAACACCACACTATATTAAGCCACTACAGACACTAGCCTACTCCAAGTTAACTTCGGACTGGAATGTAGTTGAGCCCTAACCAATCTCACACTGATCAAGGTACAGTTGCGCTCCTTACGTCTATGAATCCCAGCAGGACTCTACGCATTTGATTCCCTTAGCTGATCTCACCCACAACTAAGAGTTGCTACGACCCAAAGTCGAAGACTTGATAAACCAATCTGTCTCACACAGAAAAGTCTATTGAATAGATAAATCTGTCTCCCACAGATAAACCTATGGGTTTTGTTATGTCTTTTGATAAATCAAGGTGAACAGGAACCAATTGATATACCGGACTTATATTCCCTAAGAACAGCCTAGAAATATCAATCACTTCACAATAATCTTAATCGTATGGTAGCGAAACAAGATATTGTGGAATCACAAACGATGAGACTAAGATGTTTGTGACTACTTTTTATCTTGCCTATCAGAGATTAAATCTCGAGAAAATCTTAGAGAAGATAGTACTCAATCACGATAGAAAACAGCAAGATCAGAACACGTAACTACAGAGAAAATAGTTTGGTCTGGCTTCATAATCCCAATGAAGTCTTCAAGTCGTTAACCTACAGGGTTTTGTGAAAAACCTAAGGTTAAAGGAGAATCGACTCTAGTCGCAACTAGTATCACACATGAGGTGTGGGGATTAGGTTTCCTTGTTGCTAGAGTTCTCCTTTATATAGTATTCAAATCAGGGTTTGCAATCTAAGTTACCTTGGTAACAAAGAATTCAATATTCACCATTAGATGAAAACCTGATTAGAATCAAGCTAATATCTTTCAACTATTAGATCGAACTTAGCTTGTTACACACAAATGAAAAGTGACTTCATTTAGATATGAGTAACTGTACCTAAACTTGTGCACCTTTGTTAGCTCAACAATAGTTAACCGAGGTTAGCCATATGAAAACTTTCATATCAACCTTATTCATCTTAACCATAACTAGTTCAAATGACTCAGATGAAACTAGTTCTAGAGTTGTTCAATTGTGTATATTCTCATAGAAGTATACAATACACAATTGAAGCAAAATCGATTTTGATTCATTCGAATCAAAGTCATGAACATTATAGCCACGGTTTGCAAAAGATTGCATTCCTTATTATATAAATGTATTAGTTCATGAACAAACCGATTTTAGAACATTATCCATTCAAGTATGCATACGGGTACGCATACCTAAATGGCCAGACTAAGTTTGGGTTCGCTAATACGCGAACTAGTACGCATACCTTCAAAACTCAGCAGAAATTCCCGAACTTGAACCTCGCCAGTACGTGTATCGGTATGCGTACAAGGTTCCCAGACTTTCACCAAACCAAGCAGTACGCATACGGGTATGCATACCATGGTTCCCGGACTTGGATTACATATATGAAAGTACGCATACTATGCTTATATCCAATTATTCTAAACTCTTATTTCAATCATCGAAACATTCTCGGAAGATGACAATAGCTGTCTCACACAAGCTATTAGCTTCAAAGCAATTTTCAAGTGATCGAATGATCAATACGAAACATTCCGAGTCTACATCAAATGACTGTCTCACACAAATCATGTAAGATGTTACCAGGAGATTTTCACATGATCATCTTTTGACTTTCGTCAAGAATATAAGATGAACTTGGTTAAAGCGAAAGCTTACCAACACATATTTCGATAAATATGTAAGCGAGTTTAACTCAGCTCGAAATATCAAATGTGTATAATTGAAGTCTATATAGCTATACGAGTTTTGTCTCAAACAGGAAATAGAGTAGATAGACTTTTGAGTGATAGATGAGTTCAAGTCTCCACATACCTTTTGTTGATGAAGTTCCACAAGCTCTCCTTAGTAGTTCTTCGACTTCATTCGATGAATGTCGTGAAGTCTAATGATTAACTACACTTTCTATCCTAATCCAAGACTTATCTATAAGTAAACTAGAAATCAAGACTTATAGTTTTGGCAACTAAACTTGACAACAAGATTGAGATAGCAACGCTTACGAGTTCGACCGAGCAGTGTTCTAACAGTTTGTTTATTCTTGAGAACCTTCTCTTATGATATAAGGCTCACTCAAACTAGATCAAAGTATCGACGGGATCTTGAGAACCATTTTCGGATCTAAAGACATCTTGTGATGATCAATCGCTAACAGACTCCGTTCTATGTGTGATTGATCACAAGAGGATTCAAGTTATGTTGTGTAGGTTATTATTAAAGACAAATGAAGATCTTAAGACGATAAAGTTTTTCTTACTAGTTTTCGTATCTTGTGAATTGTGTGCACAAACCTGGATCGGTTGGGATCCAACTAGAATCGTGTTTATCTTTGATACACTTGATTGGCTAGTTGCATGAGATATAGTTACTCTTTGAGTTCTATGTTGATTGATTGCAAATCTAGAATTTGGTTATTTCGTAATCAAAGTTTAGGTTGATCTAACCAGACAAAGGAGTTTATTAGTTTAAACGGAAGAGCCTTTGTCAACAACTCATAATATCTTTATAGCAAAGATTGATTAGAGTGGTTGCCAAACAGATTCTTCCTTTGTTGTTTGGAATACGATCCAAAGGACTTGCTATTCATGTGCGTGACTATAAAAGGCGAAGGCGCAGTGATACTGAGGAAACTAAGTAGCTAGGGGTAGTCTACTTGGTCTCAACTATACAAAGTTGGTATTATATTTTGTGTAGTATCTTAATTGTGAGAGTATTCAAAACTGTAATAGGTCCCGGGGTTTTTCTGCATTTGCGGTTTCCTTGTTAACAAAATCTTGATGTGTCATATACTTTGTTTTCCGCATTATAATTGTTATTATAATTAAGTAAATTACACACGTATGTTAATCCGAATTACTTGACTTTGATCCCAATAGTCAATTGGTTATTACCGTAACTATTGTCTAGTAAATATCTTGTTGTCGTATTGTTTCGACCTCGTCCATAAACAATCACACAAGGTATATGACCTAAGTTATATTGTCTCGACTCTGTCCATAGACGATCACTTAAGAGACCAGACTTATAGGTTGATATTTAAAAGATTATAGTGTATTAGGGTACCCTCGTCTTTTCAACTATCTCAAGCCCCTATAAATGTCATCCCAAATCCAGGACCCCTAATCACTTAGGCTACCAGATAGGCGGTCATAGTTATGATAATATTTCCCCACTAAGAATTTTGACCCACAAAGCATCTCTAGAATGCAACATCTCCAAGCCAATTTAAAATAAGGGGAAATTATCGTTTGGTTCATTTATAGTCGGGACCACAATAGTTTGGTCCAGCGGCAAAAAGCGCTTCCTGTTTGGTCCATAATTATTTGAAAATATCAAACTGACCAAAATACCCTTTCATACTGTTTCAGCATTAATTTCCGTAACTCTTTTATTCCCATAATTATGTGAGTTTATGCTCTCTGATGAACTCTGAACTTCTTACTTATTTTCGTACTTGAGTTCATTCTATATGATGAACTAATAGGCGTTGGTCATGGTTATCTAGATTTAAGTTCATCCTCTCTGGTGAATTATTGACTTCCTAGTTGTTTTCTTATAGCAGTTCATCGTCTTATGTGCATTTGAGTTCACGCTCTTTGATGAAATCTGAGATTCTTGTGGGAAGTTCATTCTGTTTGATGAACTATCAGGTGTTGGTAATACTTTTGTAGATTTGAGTTCATTCTTTTTAATGAAACCCTGAACTTCGATAAAAACTTAAAAAATGCATAATAACATGGAATCTTAACTTCATTATATACAATGAAATCTTAACTTTATAGTACATAACTGCATAATCAAGAACAAAAAGGAGTTCATTCTTAAAAATGTGCACATTATAAAAAATTGATTATTCTAAAACAAAAAGGAGTTCGTTCTTTCAAATGAATATCTAATAAAAAAACAACTAATTCAAATCTGCACCAGAGTTCATTCTTCAAAATGAATGCATAACAAAAAATTCATTATTCTGAACAAAAACAAGTTCATTCTTTCAAATGAGCACACAACAAAACCTAATGAAAGTTCATTATTATGATAAAAAATAAAGTTTATTCTTTCAAACGAACACACAACAAAAAAAAACCAAAATCAAACTAGAACATAGTTCATTATTTAAAATGAACACACAACAAAACTTTCATTATTATGAACAAAAACAGAGTTCATTCTTTCAAATGAAAACCTGATCAAGGACAAACTAATTCAAACCTAGAACATAGTTCATTCTTTAAAATGAACACACAACAAAACTTCATTATTATGAATATAAACAAAGTTCATTTATTCAAATGAACATCTAATCAAAAACACAGATCTATAGAAAAAAAATCAAAGAACAAAAAGATGATTTACATATATTAATGAAAACTCATCAAATTAAATCCTCATAATCTTCAAATCAATATTCATCTTCTTTGATAGCAGCAGAGAAGGACGCAACAACATAAGAAGAAGAAGAAGAAGAAGAGAGAAAGTAAATCTCTTTAAATCTTTATATTTGTATTCTTCAAATCTTCATCTTTTGTTATCAATCTTTGTAAATCGAAACCCTATAAAAAAATCTCGTAAACGCAACAGCAGAAAAAAAAAAAAATAGAGAGAGAGAAAATAGATTTGAAAACAGAGAGGAGAGAGAAAGTAAATCTGAAAATGATTTATATTCTACTGATTTTTTTTCTTCTATACATACGGATACAGAAGGGTATTACATGTATTGAATTGAATGAGTAATGTCCACCGTAGAAACAAACATTAATATTTGGACCAAACAATAATAAAAACATGGAAAAAAATACCAAACAGATATTTGACCAGGCCAATAACACCAAACTCACTCATTTATATTATTTGTAGGAGTATATGGTAGTTTGTACTTTAAATAAAGCTAAATTCATTACTTTTGATAGTTTGATATTTAAACAGCCGGAGAGAGAAAGTCTGAGAAACGGGCGATTGAATCGGGTCTACTGAGTCACTTTCTTTTTTTCTTCTTTTCCTTTCTTCATGTTCAATAACAGTAAGAAATTGAAAAAGCGGTGGTATAACAACCACACCCAATATTTCGCTTAGCAATCTGTATAGACTAACTTTAATATACTTTCAAGAGAATCAACTAGACAGTCAGACTCAATCTTAAGAAAAGTATATCAAAGAGTTATATCTCAATTTCTCGATTCAATCCGCAATCAAACAAATGGGAATTTTCGAGCCTGATTGAATACAAGAGAAATAACTTGAACTGTAGCAAAGACCAATGTTCAAGGTCAATCAATTTCAATCAACAACCAAAGGTTGGATTTACCAATTGATCGATTCAATGCACGACCTGTGATATTTCAATTATATAATAAAATATAATGCGGAAAAGAAATAACACAGACACCAGAAGTTTTGTTAACGAGGAAACCGCAAATGCAAAAAAAAACCCGGGACCTAGTTCAGATTTGAACACCACACTGCATTAAGCCGCTATAGACACTAGTCTACTACTAACTAACTTCGGTCTGGACTGTATAGTTGCGTTCCTTACGTCTCTGATCCCAGCAGGATACTACGCACTTGATTCCCTTAGCTGATCTCACCTACAACTAAGAGTTGCTACGACACAAATTCGAATACTTATAAAAAAAATATGTCTCACATAGAAAAGTCTATTGAATAGATAAATCTGTCTCCCACAGATATACCTACGAGTTTTTGTTCCGTCTTTTGATAAATCAAGGTGAACATGAACCAATCGATAACCCGGACTTATATTCCCGAAGAACAGCCTAGAATTATCAATCACCTCACAATAATCTTAATCGATTAACGAAACAAGATATTGTGGAATCACAAACGATGAGACGAAGGTGTTTGTGACTACTTTTCTATCTTGCCTATCAGAGATATAAATCTCAAGCCAATCTTACGATTGTACTCAAACAAGATAGAAACAACAAGATCAGATCACGCAACTACAGAGAAAATAGTTGGGTCTGGCTTCACAATCCCAATGAAGTTTTTAAGTCGTTAACCTACAGGGTTTCGTGAAAAACCTAAGATTAAAGGAGAATCGACTCTAGCTTATACAACTAGTATCACACGGGAGGTGTGTGGATTAGGTTTCCCAGTTGCTAGAGTTCTCCTTTATATAGTCTCCAAATCAGGGTTTGCAATCTAAGTTACCTTGGTAAGAAAGGATTCAATATTCACCATTAGATGAAAACCTGATTAGATTCAAGATAATATCTTTCAACTGTTAGATCGAACTTAGCTTGTTATACACAAATGAAATGCACCTTCATTTAGGTTTGGGTAACCGTACCTAAACGTTTACACTTAGTTGGTTCAACAATAGTTAACCAATGGTTAGCCATATGAGCAATTTCATATCAACCTTATTCATCTTCACCATAACTAGTTCAAATGACTCAAATGAACTAGTTAAGAGAGTTGTTCAATTGCTTAGATCTTATAGAAGTATACAAGACACAATCGATTTTGATTCACTCAAATCAATTCATGAACATTATAGCCACGGTTTGCAAATATTGCATTCCTTATTATATAAATGTTTTAGTTCATGAACAAACCGATTTAGAAAGTAACCTACTTAAGTATGCAAACGGGTACGCATACCTAAGTGGTCGGACCGAGTTTGGTTACACCAGTACGCGTACCGGTATGAACACTAATTCACATTTCCAAACTCCAGCAAAAATTCACGGACGTGAAACTTCCGCCAGTATGCGTACGGGTACGCATACTTTCCCAAATTTCCAACAACCGCCGGTACACGTACGGGTACGCATACTTTAGGTTCCCGGTTTTGGACTTGTACACAAATATGAGAACACACTATGTTTATATCCAAACATTGTTACTTGATCTAAACTCTCATTTCAATCATTGAAACTTTTTTAGAGGATGTTATAATAGTTGTTATTCACAAACTATTTTCATCAAAGCGATTTTCAAGTTATTGAAATAATCATCATGACTTTCGTCACGAGTAAAGATGAACTTGGCCAAAGCGAAAGCTTACCAACACATATTTCGAGGCATAGATAAGTGAGTTAAACTCAGCTCAAAATAGCAAATGTGTATAAAAGAAGTCTATATAGCAATACGACTTTTGTCTCAAAATTGGAGATAAAATAGATAGACTTTTGAGTGATAGATAAGTTCAAGTCTCCACATACCTCTTTGTTGATGAAGTTCCACAAGTTCCTTTGAGTAGTTCTTCGTCTTCATTCGATGAACTCCGTGGAGTCTAGAGCTCAACTACACTTACTATCCTAATCCGAGACTTAGCTATAAGTAGACTAGAAATCAAAACTTATAGTTTTGGCAACTAAACTTGACAAACAAACTTGAGATAACAACGCTTGCGAGTTCGACCGAGCAATGCTCAAACAGAATTCTTCAGGGAGTGGTATACAAAGTAATGAAATAGATCCAGAAGGAAATCCAATTACTGAAATTGTGATGAATAATGATGTCGAGATTATTAGCGAGTTGGATGCTATAACAGGATGCAATGAAAAGAACGATTTAGGTCATGGTGAAGGTAGAGAAGATGGAAGATATGGGGGATTGAGATCGTACAAAGATGTTGTGAATCAGAAAGAAACTAATTAGAAAGATTGTTTTGTGAGTTGGGGTCTTAATGATATTGAAGATAACTTGATAAATCATCAATCCGATGAAGAAATTGCAGACGAGGAGAGCTCAGAAGAGGAGGAGGATATTCCGGTTATCAAAATTGATAATCAAACCAGAAGAAGAATAATTCAGCCATGGAAAAATAGCTTAATAGGTAAAGTTGTGGGTAAGACAACTGGTTACAAATATATTTCCATTAAAACTCGTGAATTATGGAATCCCTCTAGCAAGATTGACATTTTAGATTTAGGAAGTGATTTTTTATTGTTTAAATTTAAAAATCATGATGATTTCAAGCATGCTTTACTTGAGGGACTTTGGTTTGTTAATGGTCACCATTTAGCTATGATGAGATGGTCAGCTGATTTTAAACCATCAGTGTCCAGTATCAATAGAACAGTTGTTTGGTTGAGGCTGCCAGAATTTCCTCTTGAATACTATGATGAAAAAGTCCTTTCTGATGTTGCTAGTAACTTAGGAAAACTTATAAAGATTGACAGAACAACTGAATTAGTGTTACGGGGAAGATTTGCTCATTTTTGTATCGAAATCGATACAAATGTTGCTCTTAAATCACTTGTTAAGATAGGTTCCATTAGACAACAAGTAGAATATGAAGGAATTAATCTAATTTGTATCAATTGTGGTAGAATTAATCACAAGAAATATAATTTCCCAAAGTTACAAAGTACTAATGCTGCTAATGTTGGTTCCCAGTTTGTTGTTGAAACTGCAGGTCAGGTGGAAAAAAGAGATGGATATGGACCTTGGATGCTTGTCTCAAATAGGAAGCAAAAAACGACAGTGAAGGACGGAAGGAATGGTGTTACTCATAACGTGGTGAATGCTGGGACACAAGGGTAGGGCAGTAAGGAAGGAGCTGATGGACAATGAAAAATTGTTAATAGAAATGTGAAAAGCTATGCAAACATGAAGAGTCAGAATTTGGAAGTTCAGGATGGTAAGGATATGAGGTCAAATTTGGCAAGGAATACCATAGGTTGTGGTAAGGACAGTTGTGATAATTCAAGGCAGAATGACAGTTACAAATTATTAAGGAGGAATAATGGAAATGCATTTTCATTTTTAGAAAATGAGAGCTTAAATTTAGGAGAATTAAATGTGAATAATGGTGGAAATATTATAACTCTCATGAGTGAAGATAATGGTGCTGGAAAGGGGGCATTTATTGATGATAATGGTGCCAACATTAGGGCTAGGAATGTAGCCTATAAAGGGAAAAGCAAATGTCAGGTCACTCATACTAACATTGAAAATGAGCAACCAAAGAGAGCCTCTAAATTTATTTTCTCAAGCATCAAGAAATATGTTGGTGGTGGAGTGGATGGTGGAAGATCTAATGGTGAGAATATCTCAAGAAGAGTTATTAGCAATGCAAAACAGTTTAGTCGAGCTGATAATGGATCAGGAAACAAGGACGGACCAGATGTTTCAACTAATGGAGGAAGTAAACCAGCTTCAGAGACAACTTTTGTCAGTTCTGCCTCAGCTGGTTCATGCTCCAGAACAAGTGAATTTGAGTGGGATGGTGGCTCACATTCAAAAAACTTTGAGCCCAATCAAGTTTTCTCCTTCCAAATGGACACACAAGGACCCAATAGAGTTTCTAAAGGAAGGGAGAACAGATCCAGAGTGCGTTTCAAAGATGTGGCTAGAGGAAACAGTTTTAGAAGCAGTATTCCCGCCACTAGTGGAGACACCAGCAATCATAAGAAGCTCAAAAGGACTGTTGCAGTTCGAGATGATGTTCAATGCGAGATTGGATTTGGAACAGGGAATCAACAGAGTGTTCAAGACACGATTCAGTCCAATGGTGGCAATGAGTCAAGAGATGAGGAAGATGGAAAATGCGATTCTGTCCAATAAATCTGTTGGAGGTAACTTCCCTTTTTCTTTGCTTTCTGAGTTTGATATGAAGATTTTAACCTGGAACTGTAGAGGCCTGGCTAAGCCTTCTTTTAAGAGAGTTATGAAGCAACTCATCAAAAAACACATACCTAGTATTGTTGCTTTACTTGAAACTAGAACTATTGTTGAACATGCAACTGAGTTAGTAGGGAAACTTGGTTTCAAAATTTTCTATCATTGCTCCTTATGGTTTTTCGGGGGGGATGTGTATTCTGTGGAATGAAGAGGAAGTTGAGATTAAAGATACTTCAAATTCTAGATGGGCTGTTCATGTTGTGGTAACCGCAAAACTTCAGAAGTTGTGGATTATTTCTTCTATTTATGCAAGTACTAACAAGGTGAATAGGAAAAGAGTCTGGGATGAGATGGCTGGGATAGCTAAAATTCAAATTACTGATTGGATGGTTATGGGATATCTTAATACTATTGCAAGTATGAATGAGAAGGTAGGTGGCAGAACTCCTAAGGCTAGCAAGATGGAGGAATTGAAGAATGTTATGAACCAGTGTGGGCTCATAGATCTTGGAGCTTATGGACCAAGATGGACCTAGAACAATAAGAGAACTGGAATGGTGAACATTAAGGAGAGGTTGGACAGAGTTCTTGCTAATCCTCAGTGGTGCAGCCGCTTCCCGAATGCTCAGGTAATTCATCTTTCTTACTATGACTCAAACCATAGGGAAATTTAAATAGATCTTGAACCTAAAAGAGTTTTTAAAAAAAGACCTTATAGGCTTGAAGCTATTTGGAATGAGGACGTAAGGTTCAATGATGTTGTTAAGAAAGCCTGGCAATCTTATTTGCCCGGTGTTTCACAACAAAAAATTTCAACTTGGTAGATAATTTTCAAAAGGACTCAAAAAAGTGGAATAAGAATGTCTTTGGAAATTTGAATGCTAATATCGAAAAAGATTTGCAGGATTTGAATCAGGCACTATGCATTTTTGATAGGAATCCTACTGATGATAATAAGGCCCATATCACTAATTGTTTGTGTGTCTATCTGAACTTTCTCAGGATGGAGGAAATTTTTTGAAAGAAAAAATCTAGAGTTAACTGGTTAATTGAAGGAGATCTCAACACCAAGTTTTTTCATTCTTCTACTCTGGTTAGGAGAAGTAAAAACTCTTTAGTTAGGATCAAAGATAATAAGGGTAGTCGGTAAGAAGATATGAAACAAATTGATTATCATGTTGTTGAGCAATTTTCTAGTCTTTTTTCGGACACCTTGAATGAATGTGATAATGAATCTATTGAAAAGTTATTTCCTGCTGTGATTTCTGTCAATGAGAATTCTAAATTAACTTGTCATGTGTCTAATAAATAAATTAGAATTGCTATGAATCAACTAGGCTCTCACAAAGCCCCCGGTCCAGATGGGCTCCAGGGATTTTTATTTACCAAGTACTGGGAACATGTCGGACCTAGTATGGTCAAGCTTATTAAGGATTGTTTCATCAATGGACAGATGGACCATAGACTTAATAAGATTTATATTACCCCGATCCCCAAGAAAGTTTGCCCTAACACCATTTAAGAATTCAGGTCAATCAGTTTGTGTAATTTTGTTATGAAAATTATCACTAAGATCGTTGCTAATAGGTTAAAACCTTTTTTGGATAAGATAATTTCCCCTAATCAGCATGTTTTTGTGTCGGGTAGGTCTATTTTTGATTCTACTGTCATATGCAATGAAATTATACACTCCTTTAAGCTTAAAAAAGGTGAAAAAGGGTGGATGGCTTTAAAATAAGATTTCGATAAAGCTTATGATAGGGTTAATTGGCATTTTCGTTTCAAGATTTTTGAGTGTCTTGGGTTTGAAAATAAGTTTGTTCAATGGATTCAGAAATGTATTAACACAGTTTCCTTTCAGGTACTCATCAATGGTGCTCCAAGCAAGAGTTTTATCCCTACTAATGGTTTAAGACAGGGGGATCCTTTGTCCCCCTTTTTATTCATTATCTTCCTTGAAGCAATGTTTAGGATGATTAATCAAGGTTTGAGAGATAAGAATATCACTGGTTTTTCTGTGGCTAGAAGAGCACCAGTGATTTCTCATTCTCTTTATGCCGATGATTACATCATATTTCTTAAAGCCACTTATAAGAATGCTTGCAATCTAAGAAAAATTCTAGATGATTTTTGCAGGTAGTCCGGACAGCATATTAGTGATGCTAAGTCTACCTTGCTCACTTTTGCAAACCTGGGTAAAAGCTTCTCTAGATGTATGGCCGCAACTCTTAGGGTTCAGAATACTAATGATCCAGGTAAGTACCTTGGCATACCTCTTCAATGGGGAAGAATAAACATTAATACTTTCAATGATCTTGCTGAAAAACTAGCTAATAGGATGCAAGGGTGGAAAAGTAAAACGTTGAATATGGCTGGTAGAACAACTTTAGTTAGAGCTGTTTTAGATTCTGTCTCTAATCATGTGATGAATATGCTTAAACTGCCACAGGGATTACTTGGTAGGTTGAACAAATACAAAAAGAATTTTTTGTGGGGGTGGGGGGGTGGGGGTGATAGAGAAAAGAGGAGTTTTACATAAACTGAAGTGGGAAAAAGTTAGTAGACCATTAGAGTATGGAGGGTTGGGGGTGAGAGATCTTGAGCTTATCAACTTAGCTTTACTCTCAAAAATGGCTTGGAGAGTTTTTGATAATGTTGAGTCTGATGTTTCGAAGCTTTTAAAAGCCAAGTATCACTCTGATAGTGATTTTTGGGTTTGTAAGGCTAAGAAGAAAAGTGATGCTAGTTGGAGAAGCATTTTAAAAGGAAGAGATGCGGTTAAAGAATGTCTCAGGTGGAATATAGGTGATGATGCCTCTGTTGATTTATGGAAAGACCCATGGTTGTATGATTTGCCTTTGTCTGCTATTGCTAATAATGAAAATAACTCAGCTCTTCCAAATTTGAAGGTTAAAGATACCCACAATCTAGATGTTGGAATTTAACTGTGATTGATGGTTTAATTTCTTCTCATGTTGCTGATGATATTAAGGCTATGCCTGTTGTAGGTAATGGTGTGCAAGCAGATCATCTTGTATGGTCAGGAGGCAAATATGGTAGTGTTACTGTAAAAGACGCGTACAATTTTCTTATTTCCAAGAAGATGGGCAATTCTGCCCCAAATTTGGATTGGAGATATCTGTGGAAATTAAAATGTCTACATAAAATTAAAATTTTCTTGTGGCTTTTCTGTCACAATAGACTTAGTCTTAACGAGTCTTTATACAGGAAACATATTAATGACCACCATGGATGTATGCTTTGTAATAGAGATTTTGAAACTCTTCACCGTCTTTCTTTTTTTGCTCCAGTGCTGTTGGGCCATTGTAGAGGAAAATTCAGAACTGGATAGGGTTTACCCCTATTGCAAATGATTTATCTCCAACAACTTTGAAGAGTTGGTGTAAGTTTGATGGAAGGATTGGTGGAATTGAGTGGAAACCTATTCTACCATTTCTTTTATGGTCCATTTGGAGGGGAAGAAATGAATGGGTCTTTAAGAAGGTTGTGTTCCATCCGACAAGAATTCTTGCAAGAGCTCTAAAGGAAGCAAAGGAATACTTCAATATTACTAGTCAAAAAGGACAGGTAAAGCATAAATTTTTAGAAGTGCCAGTTCTTTGGGTATACCCAAGAAGCGGTTGTTACAAACTTAACTGTGATGGAGCATCCAACAACATGGGCATGGATGGAATTGGTGGCATCATTCGTGGAGATCAAGGGGGGTTTCAGGCGTGTTTCACTAACCATATTTTCAAGAACAACAACAACATGGCCGAAGTGTGCGCGATTAGGAATGGCATGATATTAGCCAATGCAACTGGAGTTAAGAAGTTGGAGGTGGAGAGCGACTCAACATACGCAATTCAGTTATGTAATGAGAAAATCCAGGTTCCGTTGATTTTACGATCTCTTATTGAAGATATCAAGGGTCTCAAAATGAAGTTTGAAAGTATATCTTTTCAACAAAGATATAGGGAGGCAAATTCTGTTGCGGATTACCTTGCCAAAGGTGAGGCTGCAAAGGAAATGGAAGGAATTTGGTTTTCACAACCACCTGATGCGATCAAACATCTGGTTAGTGATGATTTAGCTGGTAGAGCTGAAATCAAAGGTTTGAGAGTTGTTTTGGTATGTGTCCAGTGTAGCAAAAAAATAAAAATAAAAATAAAATAGCCTAGAACTCTAGGTTTACTACATATTTCCATTTCTTAAGGTAAACACCTTTTTTTACCTTAACTTTTAATTCCACCAAAATCTCATTTGGATAGCATCCATTTTGTCTGTCTGAGTTTTAGGAATGGGAAAAACATACATATGGTGGGATGCTAAACTACCTTGGACAAATTGAATCAAGATACTTCTGTCTGAAAGCTTAACAAAATTAGATTTCCAAGCAGCAAGCCTACCACCATATCTACATAACTGATTAGAGAAAGACTATGTTTTGCTTTTGTGAAAAAGAAGAGGTACTCCAAGATATTTGTCATTAGAAAGCTTGAAACAGATTTTTATTAGGAACACCACTACTAAATACCAGATTTTTATTGAAGTTGATAGACTGACCTTAGAAACAGGTACCCTTTCACGTGAGAGAGACCCGGTTTAGCATTTAAAATAAATAAATAACGGGCACCCTTTCACACGACCCGGTATTCGTAGTTAACCAAAGGAGGCGCCCTTGTTTAACCAAAGGAGTGTTCTTCTGTTCCTCTTTACTTTCTTTACAAACACTTGCAGCGGGGATTTGGCGATCTCTTTCTGGAACACCTGCATATTACCTTGGATCGGAAACCATGGTAAGTCAATCGTTTCACAAATTACATATTTGAAGCTCAATTTATAGATCTCTTGAAAAAACAAAATCTAGTTGGAATTGAATTCTCTCACTCATTCACGTTGCTAGAATAAATTCAGCCCTAATATCAAAATCTGTCTTTCTGTAATTCCATTTTCATTGCGCGATCTATTATTTCGTAAATATATTTAGGAAATGACTCAAAATACAGTGATGTTATTATGATTTGATCTTATTTTTTGACTGCTCGATCTTGGATGCTTCGTAATAGAAAATGGTTGCTTTAGATCCTATAATTTCTTTATAATAATCTTAATTTATAGAAATTGTAATTATGATGTTGGAATGCTTAGTGGTATTAATCCCTTAAGACACCTTTTTTTCTTTTTTGAGAAATTTGTTGTTCGTATTACATGGTAAAAGAACCATATTCTTTCCGACTGTTGTATCGAATTGAGAAGGCTTATAAACTTCTTTCGTTTGGGTAGTTGCTTTTTCGCTTACACGCCCAATAGAGGCAAATGTGTGAGTAAATAGTGGCATTGGATGTTGTGGATGATTAGCAACTTGTATATATAGGAACAAAAGTTATTGTTTTGAAAGAAATCACTGAGACTGTTGCACTAGGGAGTATTGTTTTTCATTCTATAGAGTCTTGGGGTGTTAAACTCAAAAGCTCTTACCTAAGGGGTGAAAATATGAGTTAGCTCATGACACTGATATTCGGATTCCTGGACACCTTATCTAAAGCAATTTGTTAACATGAAATCAGTTGTGTATAGAGCATTTAGTTCGTACATATTTAGTAGCCTTGCTTAAATATTTTGATTACTAGTGAGCCACCACGGTTTTTAGGCACACAGTCGGTTGGTTAATGATCATCAATTCATGATTTTATATTTCGTCTTGTATTAGTGGCATTTTATATGTAGCGGGGAAATAGTCCATATGTTTGCATTAGCTGTGTAAGAGACTATTTAAAGTCATTCGCAGCTTTTCACATTAATTGCTTATATCTCTATGCTTTTCAGATACACTTTGTGCTCCTTATCAGTCGACAAGGAAAAGTGAGGCTGACAAAATGGTATTCACCATATTCCCAGAAGGAAAGAACTAAGGTAGTTTTTGCCCCACATCTTCTAATTCATCTTGAGTGCAGTTTTTCCAGAAAGCTCGGTTTCTGGCGATGCTGCGTTTCAATAATAAAAAATAGATGTTTTCCTTGATGGCTTAGAATGGCAGAGTATCAGAAAAAAAAATGTCTATGGAAATTGAAGCTGCCTTATGAATATACATTATGTATATGTATAGTTTATTTCATTTTAAGATTTTTACTTCATTGGTGCATGCTTTGCAGGTGATTAGAGAGCTTAGTGGAGTGATTCTTACACGAGGCCCTAAGCTCTGTAATTTTGTAGAGTGGAGAGGGTACAAAGTTGTATATAAAAGGTATGAATTTCTTGTATTCCAATTGATAACTGCTTTTTCTTTCCTATTAGTATACCTTCTACACAGTTGTAAAAGAGACCTCATCTTAAGCTTTGTAGAGCACCAACATTTATTTTTTTATTACAAAATTGTACACAGATATGCCAGCCTTTATTTCTGTATGTGCATTGATGAGGATGACAACGAACTAGAGGTCCTTGAAATAATACATCATTTTGTTGAGATACTGGATCGCTACTTTGGCAGTGTGAGTAAACATAATTTGCTTAATTTACAGTAGCTTGTCAGCATCATGTTTTCATACTTGAAAGAGTTTATGATGTCTTCTTCTTTCTGATTCTTTATTAGGTATGTGAGTTGGATTTGATCTTCAATTTCCATAAGGTACGCTCTTGATCTGTTTTATGTCTTATTAGTGCTCATTTCATGGATCGATACACATATCACACATTTGCATGTTTGTCGGTACAATTTATTCTATTTTATCACCGTGGCATGTTATTTGAGAAGAGTTATAAAAAAAAACTATATGACTACCGATTAATTAGTATAATTGGTAAGCCAAGAGTCACATTCTTTAGATCATGGACATCCCTTATTTCTTGTTTTTCTGCAGGGAATATAACTAATTTACACCCCCTTTTTTTCCCTCCTTTTTTGACAACCAATTTACACAATTTTCATGTTACTTATTTCTTTATAAACCGCAACAGGCATACTATATCTTGGATGAGCTTTTGATTGCTGGGGAACTGCAAGAAACCAGCAAGAAAACAGTTGCACGGCTTATTGCAGCACAGGTATTAGTGCTTTTCCAGCTGTTATGAATGGATTTCCAGAAGATTGCTGTTTATTTTGATCAGAATTTGATGTATTTGTGCAGGATTCATTGGTGGAGACTGCAAAGGAGCAGGCTGGTTCAATCAGTAATATCATCGCGCAGGCCACAAAATAATCTGCTCAAGTTTGGTCTTTGTTTATAGAATATAACGGACCTTTTGCAACCATATGTACTATTTTAATCTTTGCAACCATATGTACTATTTTAATCTTTCGTGGCGGGTTTTTTACTTGAAGTTTCTCATTTCATGCAGCCAGTTTTTTGGTGTTCTCTTTTTATGATGTAACAAAAGTTTATCCAATATCTTTTAGAATGTACTTTTCTATGATGAGGGGGATCTATGGACACTCTTAGATGAACACTATCATACATGATTTGTGCCATTTTATCCGCAAAACCCAAACGACAATGAGTTTAAGTCTAATATTTTGATGACATATTCTTCTTATAAGACTATACATTCCTAACAAAAATGAGCATGATTCGAGACGTATAACACCACCAACTGCGAGGACACTCTTAGACTATATGTTTTGATGAGCATCTCTCACCCCAATTAGAGATGCTAGAACTCTTGACCTCACGATTTCTCTTATAGCTATGAGACCTACGCACTAGCCAATTGCGCCATCACACCTTTGTTGTAATCCTTCAAATCACCACATTTCCTGTTACCTCCTAGACCTATTCTATAACCAAGTTACTTTTGTCCGCCAACATCATCATTATCTTCGTTGGTATCAAACTATTAATGATTGGCTTGCTCCCTGGACATCTTTAGATGCAGTTATTATTTTACTTCTACTGCTCCTGCTATTCATGGAATCACAGCAATCTTTTGGCATATCTGGAAGTACAAATGTCAAGTTCTATCCCAACATGCAGGTGTTAATAGAACTTCTGTGTTATCTCCTCTTTTAAGTATTTAACTGGTATTGTTCATAGTGATTTGTCATCCCATAACACTAGGAATATTAGCAAACCAGTAGGTCATGAGCATCATTGGGTTCCTCCATCTCCAGATGTTTTAAAGCTTAATATTGATGCTCTATTTCAGAAATCTTTATATTTAGCTGGAATTGCTATAATAATCATAAACTCTATAGGGGCACATGTATCAGGAAAAGAAGTTCTTAAGAGGGTAGTCAATGCCAATTAGGTCGAAACTTGGACTCTACTCGAAGATATGTTGTGGGCTATAGCTCATAAGTGGGATAAAGTCATCTTTGAATCGGACGGTAAAATCTAGTAGTCTATATAACTGCAGGTTTGCCTCTTCCTCCTTGGTAATCTATTTCTCTGTTAAATAGGTGTGTTAGTTTATATAATCAACATTGTAACTGGATCTATAACTATGTTCTTAGAGTGTGCAATAAGACTGCGGGCTGTCTAGCCAGTCTGTTTGTAATTTAGGTACAGTTGGAGATTGATGGCATGTGCCTCCTGATAATGTCTTGTAAATTTGGCTAAATATGTGTTAGAACATTGATCAGTTGAACCCGCTAAGCATTGGTATGTCAATTATGGCTGTCGTATTTTAGTATCAAAACTCAAAGTCGCTTGATTAGATTACTAGAGTCAACTTTGTTAGGTTAGACTAGGAAGTATGGATATGTTGAGACATACAATTATTACCTGGAGATTTTGAAGACGTTTCGACATCAACAAAAACATCATCCTTCTACTCGAGGTTATTAATACAAGACTCGACTTGTTTCCATTTCTATCTTCGTTACGTTCAAGTCGTTTAGTTTGAAAACATAACATGTGAAGTTATATATATAAAATTCTAGTATTAGAGACTTGATCATCTTATTATGATCAAAGTGTCCAGGAAGAATATATACCAAAGTTGTGTATATTGAATTACGAAGTACAACGCCTGTCTTTTGAACTTCGTAATTGCGATATAGACATAACATTTGTAACTTTTTACTAGATTGTGTACTGAACTTAGGATTGATTTCATGCCTAGAAAAATATGTTTGATTACATGAGTTTAAAGAAGTAGACTAAAGAAACTTGTTTCGTAGTTGAAAGAAACCAATGGATTGGTGGTCCGCTTCCTATTAGGGATCTATAGCAGGACCGATCCCTATGCATTGTGGATCTCTAGCAGAACTGATCCCTATTGGGGATCTTTAGAAGAACCAATCCCTACATATTGGGGATCTATAGTAGGACCGATCCCAATGACAAAACTGATTTCTGATCTCACGTACACTTTAGGGTTTGTGTGATTTTGGACGTTAGGTTTGCAAAATAGAAAAGTTCAAGATGTCAACCTTGAGAGTAATTTGAACACGTGTATAAATCTTAGGTTTTATTGTTCATAGATATTCCTTGATAATCAAGGTGAGATCCCAAACAGAAATGTTTGAGAATCTTCTATTAAGATTTTCGAATGTATATGTTTTATTTTTCCAGCAAGTAAAACATATCTACGGAAGCTATATTAGTAAAATATACTTGTATAACAACTAATATTGAGTTGTTATCCAAAATGGATATCGCTATTACAGTTGGATACTGATTAGGATTAAACAAAACCTAAAATTGGTGGTTATTGCATATCTTGAGAATATTTTCGTTTATGGAAATTCCTTGGTGTTCAAACTACCTTGGTCTATAAATAGTGAAGTTTGTTCTTCTTACAAACTTATCCTGAGGCAGACATTTAATTTTGTAGCCATTGTTATAGCCGACTAATACTATTACATATAATACTATATTTCAAAGGAGCATAACCTAATAAGGCGAATCAAGAAGCGTCTAGATAGTACCGTTGGTGGGAAACTAGAATTTGCATTTTTATTTTAGTTTTTGATTATTGATTTGATTGACTAACGGTTGTTAAACCTTGATTGCACTTAGTTTATTTATCTTAAAAACCTTCTCTTCTTATATAAGGTCACCCGAACAAGATCAAAGATTAACGGGAGTTCAAATCTGTTTTTAGATATGATGATAGGCTTGTGATCGTCCATTGTTAACATACTCCATTCTGTGCATGATCGATCATAAGGAAATCAAGTTTGTTTGTGCAGATACAAAAGAAGACATTGAAGATTTGAAGATTTTTCATTGGTTTCGTATCTTTGTGATTTAAGTACATTCACATACTTGATCGGCTGGGATCCCACTAGACTTTGTTTATCTTTGATAGTCATCTTATTTTCTAATCGTAGTAGATCAACAAACTATCATTTAGTGGTATTCTTCAGTATCCAAATCTGGTAGTTTATATACCTAGATCTGGTTATCTTGATAATCTAGCTCTTTGTAGATCTTACCCAATAAGGGATTTTACTAGATTGAATGGAATAGCCTTTGTTGAACTCAACACATAATATCTGATTTACTTCTTGAGATTAAAAGAGTGGTTAGCGAATAGATTAGTCCTTTACTGCGTCGGAATACGATCCAAATGAGTTGAGTGATTGAATTCTTCACAATGACTGATGCAACTTTAGATGGTGGACTCTATCTTAGGATTCACGTACGTTGGCCAGATTGGTTGTAGGCATAGGGATACTGAGGAAGATAGGTAACTTGGGGTAGTTTACTTGGTCTCAACTATACGAAGTTGGTAGTAGTCTTTTTATAACCGCTTAATTCTGAGAGTATTCAAAACTGGACTAGGTCCCGCGATTTTTCTGCATTTGCGATTTCATCGTTAACAAAATCTTGTTGTGTCTTTACTTTTACCGCAATTATAATTATCGTTTTAGTTATAACAATTATACGATGTAGTGCCTTGCGTCAGCCTTTGATCTCAAAGATCCAGTAGAGCCAAAGCACAACAAGCCAACCCATCATCAAACAAAAGCCCATGCAAGAATGGCCTCATTGTCATGGAAGCCAGCGACGAAAGAAGTATAGGATGGCGCTTTTCTAACCAACTCGGTATCGAAAGGCTAATCGTCTTTCTTTTTTTATATATCGAGTATCAATACAATTTCTTATTTCGAGGTGAAGCCTCAAAAAAATCGTGGTTGGTAAGGTCATAGTAGCCAAAGCCATTGGAATTTTTATTTTATACATCAGAAGAATCAATTTGTTATTAATAGACCAAGGAGAATAAAATGACTAAAAGAAAAAAAAGAAATTAGTTATTCATCAAAGTTTTATTTGATTCAGTGACCAGAATTAACGATTCCAACTTCATGTTCCCGAGTTGCAGAGAACAATCCGAACTGAGGCAAGGGGACTCTATCTGTGTAGGGAATTCACTGCTGAAAGATCCAGCCCAGTGTTCCATTCTTTCTCCCACCTCCTTTCGAGTATACAATGAAAACTTCTGGATCATTACACTCATGTCCGATCGTGAGACTGCGTCCGATGGCACCTTGCTCCGATCTGAGCTATGCAAAAGGAGATTTCTTTTGGTTCTTGCCCGATGTGCTTGACTGTCCCCCATAATACGCTTACTTGGGGACTTATGACTCTTGTTGTTGTAATACCCCGATATTCGGCAGTTGTTGGCCGAATGGAATATAAGTAATGACTTGTCTTTCCTTAAGACCGAGGCCTTTTCAGCACAATTGGCTCTAGAGTTGGCGGAAAAATCTGCAGTTTAACGTGCTCGGGAAGGAGTAATCCAGTGATGGGTGACCTCCCGGGAAGTTACTGTTGGATTACCGCAGCGATGCCCATTGAAAACCCCACACTGCCGGATAACCGCAGTGGCTAAGTGGGGAAAGTATCAGTGGAGGGACAGGTCGTTACAAATGGTATCAGAGCCAACGACAGGTCACCTGCTGAGAGTGGGAAGGTACGCTGGACGGGGTTGGTCCAGGTGCACGTAAGTTATGTAAGTTCCTGAACTCGTTTTTGTCTTAAGGGTACACATACTAGGTACACGTACCATGACATAAACAGTCACGAACAAGGTAGAGTACACGTACCTTCCCTGTCGAATATTTTCAGATGCACAAAAATTATTTCTGTGAGATACTTGGCATTTGAGTAAATCTCTGAAAACACTATATAGACATGATTGATCACATTATAACCTATGGTTGTGACTCAAGAAAAAATTCTTAAGTGTTATATGAAAATGATTAAGCTTATGGTTCAATCGGCTAGTCTCGGCTAACCATCCATGAACAATGTCTTTATACACGGTTCGGTTACGGTTTATCCTAACCAGAGTGTATATCTTGTTCTGTTAATCACATTTCAAAGATTCATCTAACGATGGATATTGTTTGCTTGGTTCCAATGCTATCTTAGCTTAAACCTAAATAACCTACACTTTGAAAGTCTATATAAGGGAGGACCTCAAGCAACTGGGAATTTTGAATCCCTGACACTATTATTTGTGTGTCCTAGTTGTAAACTAGAGTCATCATCTCCCTAAAACCATTTCTAGGGTTTAGCGACTAAAAAGACTTCACTTAGGGATTTGTGAAGCCAGGTACAACTATCTTTTATCTTGATAGTTCGTGTATCCTGATCTTGTTTGATTGTTGAGCTGCTCACTCGAACAAGATAGATAGAAATCGCAAAGTTCTCTTTCATCTCATACTTAGTGATTCCACAGGTTTAATACTTGTGAGGTGATAATAATCTAGGCTTCTATTCGGGAAACATAAGTCCGGATGTTGAGGTTAGCTAGACTTTGTCTATTGCCATCGATTTCCAGTCCCACCTTAATCCATTGATCAAAAAGGAAATCACACATATAGGCTTATCTGTGGGAGGCAGATTGGTTTAAAGTATTCAATTGAGTTGGAACAACTCTTAGGATGTAAAGGATATCAGCTAAGGGAATCATTTGCGCAGAGTCATGCTGGGATTCAAGAGGTGTAAGGAGAGCGATTGTAACTGAATTGATGTGAGGGTTTAATTTGGTCTCAACTACATTTCAGTCCGAAGTTAATTGGTAGTAGGCTAGTGTATGTAGCGGTTTAATACAGTTTGGTGTTCAAATCTGGACTAGGTCCCGAGGTTTTTTTGCACTTGCAGTTTCCTTGTTAACAAAATTTCTGGTGTCTGTGTAAATTTTTTTCCAGCATTATTTTGTTTATCTTTATAATTAAAATATCACAGGTTGTACGTAAATCAATCAAAGTAGATACATCCATCCTTGTTTGTTGGTTACGACTTTATTGATTCTTGGATATTGATTTTTGAGATCGTCCAAGAACTCTCACACGTAAATCAGGTTCACGGATTTGGTGCTGTCAACTTTCTAATTGTGAGAGAAAGAGATACAACTCTGAATATTATTCCTCGATTGAAATTCATTAAGTTGAACTCTCGGAATTGTATTTAGGATTTGTCCATACAAGTTACCTAAGAAAAATTTGGTGGTGTATTTTGGTACTGATGTTATTTTGAAGTTTGTTGTAGTAAAAGGTTCGTTGAGACTTGTGAAAGCAATTGATTTTAGACTTATTTAAACTAAAAATAGAGAAAATTTAATTCTAAATTTGATTTCAAGATTGAAAATAACCAAGACACTAGATTCCACTATTACACATGAATGAATGATGATAAAATTCCAAAACTCTAATTATCTTTAAAATCTCTTTTTTCTTAATTCACAAATAATCAGGCATATTCTCAAACATTAATTGTATTCCTTAAGCATAGATTATCTAAACAAAGTATAACCTATCTAATTGAATCACAACTAATTAAGAAAATTATGCAAACAATTAAAATTCTGCAAAGCAGTGATTTGAGTGAATTATAAAATGCAAATTAGAGAAAAATAGAATAGTTACCAATTATTCATGCATCAATAGCTTCCTCCGTGCCTTGATTACGCGAGAATTAGCTCATCATCATCATGGAAACATGCACAAAATTCATCTTTATTAATGCTCAAAAATGGTTCACAAATGATGAAATGGGATTTTTTTTATTAAAACCGGGTTTGTAACACTTATATTTGTTACAAACTCAATTGTTACAGGAAACGATAAGAAATAATCGTCACTAGCACTGTTGAAGAACGGCTTTCTTTGAGTGTCTTATGTTCTTCATAAGTTCTTCACCAGCAGAAAAAATGTTCTTCCTGCAACTTTGATTTTTCGGCTTTCTAATGTTCCAAACTGCTCCCAATTCTCCCTAGACCTCTCTCTGCTATCCCAGCACCTATTTATAACCCAACAGCATCGAAATAACTGCCAATAATTCTCCCTTCAATCGACAGTAATGAATATCTTCTCGGGAATATTTTCTTCCCTTTCTTCTCTTCTCACGCTGTCAACGAGTGTTGAATCTTCCTTATTTAACTCCTTCACGCTTCTGCAGCGGCCAAGCTCTATCCAAACACGAGCATCACACATAAAATCACGTTGTAATCCCGCGATTATCTCATCTGCACACATACTCCCTGTTGTGTAGAAATTTCACGTATTCAACCCACGTTTTTCGAATATGAAGGACTTACCAGTCCTGTGTGAGTGTAACAGGCTTGAATGAGTCAATTGGAGTGATTGAATCTCGCCACAGCTCCTCCAATTCAAAACAGCAAACTCCGCAGGTGAACAATATTCAAACATGCACTTTCCCGCCAGAGCCATGTAGCAGAAGGGTGTCCCCCTAACCAAACCGGGTGTGCGAATAACAGGTGCCCAATTGAGGTGCCCCTTATCCAAAGTGAGAGTCCGCATAGCAGATGTCCTCCAGGGGTGCTCCGCATAATTTTTCGAGCCGATTTTTCCAAAAATGTTTATTTCCCAAAAATACCTACAAACACATAAAACACTATAATAAGTACAAAAATGGGTACTAACAATATACACGATAGACACATAAATGCGTCTATCAGGTACCCCCATGTTTTCACATAGAATTGAAGATGAAAGAACAAGTTGAAAAACAAGAGATGGTTTCCGACAAGTCTCTTGAGACCTGTTTCAAGAGTTTGAACACTGAAGAAACTTCCATTAACAACCAAAGCACGTCCAATGATTAAGTTAAATGCCTTTGTGCTTAATCTTAATAATAGACTTTCAATTGTCGATCCATTTCAATTCTTGTATAAAGTATATTTACAACTATCAATGATAAATTTTTGTAAATCTTGTGGCACTTTTTAATAGTTTGTATGTTCATCTTGTGATTCTTATATCTCCTTGCTTTCGGATTATGAGATTTAGTTTTGGTTTTCAATAACCCTAATGTTTCGAACTCATTTAAGTTATCTCTTATTATTTTTTTATCTAGCAAGGTTTCGGATCTAACCTATTGGGTTGCTTTATCAAAAGATCATAAGTAAGATATTGTGTAAACTTATGTGTGAAGTCACGATTATACTATTATCAATTTATGTTTCATAAGTTGTCTATTTAGTTTAGTATATAATGAGTTTCGGTTTTAGCTTTTTACATTGGCACGTAACAACTAAGACCTTATCAAATTTTCTCTGGTAAAGGTTATCTCTTTTGTTATTCTTTTGTCTTGCAGGAAATAACAACACATAGGGAGAGAGTTCTAAATTGAACTGGTGCTTAAACGTTATATCTTTGTGGGGTGAGTGGTTGTGGAAATCGAGGAAAAAATTATTTTAATTTCTTTCCTGATATGGAAACTTGATCGGTTTGGATCTTAGTTTGTCATATTGAAAAGCGAGGTAACGATTTATATTTGTGTTAGTTAATCATTTGCCTGTTAAGAAAACTGATTTAAATTGCCTATTCTTTCTTTTACTTAACGAAATACTGTACAATTGGTTCCGGTTATAAAAACCTAAGTTGATTCTGATTTTTTTTTTATGTAACAAAAGGAGATTCAATTGCTTTAGTCCAATTGATTCCTGATAAGAAAAACTAAGTTAATTCTAATCTTAGCTAGTTTACTCTTATCAAAACAAGGTACGACTATTCAAATCTAATCTGTCCTTGATGAGAAAATTAGATATCTAACCTAGATTTTCCTTGTCTAAATGAGGTACAATTATTCATAAGTAATTGGATCCTTATAAGAAACTAAGTTAATTCTGATCTTAGTCTGACTTATCGAATCAAAGGGAAAATTGCTTCGGGTAATTGTTTCCTTGATAAGAGGATATAACAAATTTCTTAGGTAGTTTAGGTTTTATTGTTTCTTGTTTAAAATGGTATGTTAAACCTTTGTGCCTAACTCTTATAGGTTGCATGAGTTCTTATGAACTTGTAAGATCCTTTCGGTTTGCTTATGTATTTTTTTGTTTCGTTGTCATTTTTGTGACAAAAAGGAGAAGAGAGATATGGAGTATATGGGTGATTTACAATCACTGAGAAAGGATATATGTGCTAAAAAAGTATATATCTAATAGAAGAGTAAAGCATATAATAAGGGGGAGAAGCATATCATCATGTTGTGTAATATTACATACTATAAAAGGGAATAACAAATATGTCCGGGTTGAATATCTAACGAACTTCGCTTTAGGAGGAGTAAAGCTTTTGTTATTCAAAAGCTTCAACAACAATTATTTTTGAATATGTGAAGGTTATTGTGCAGTTGAAACTTGGAATCAAGCATATGAAGAATGAGTTAAGAGACGAGTACATGATGTAATATCTTTATCTTTTAATTCGTGTATTCTCCATATGTATTAGAGTTTTGTCACTAAAATTGGCAAATGGGGAGATTGTTAGAGATTTGCTTGGTTGAACCCGCCAAGCGTTGGTATGTCAAGGTTGGTTATCATATTTTAGTATCAAAACTAAAAGTTGCTTGATTATATTACTAGAGTCAACTTCGTTAAGTTAGACTAGGAAGTATAGAAATATTAAGACATACAAGTATTACTCTGAAGACCTGAAGATTCTGAAGACGTATCGACATCAACGAAGTCATCATCCTTCTACTTGAGGTTAGTAATACAAGACTTGAATTGTTTCATTTTCTACATACGTTACTCTCAAGTCGTTTAGGTTGAAAATATAACATGCGAAGTTATAAATATGAAACTCTAGTATTAGAGACTTGATCATTTTATTATGATCAAAGTGTCAAGGAAGAATATACAAGTTTTTTTTACAACTTAGGTCTGTTGAATTACAAAGTATAACGTCTATCTTTTGAATTTCGTAATTGCGAGTAAGACATAGTCTTTGTAACTTGTTACTAGATTGTGTAATAAACTTAGGATTAATTTCATGTCTAGAAAACTATGTTTGATTATATGAGTTTAAGGAAGCAGACTTATGAAACTTGTTTCGTAGTTGAAAAAAGTCACTGGATTGGTGGTCTGATTCCTATTGGGGATCTATAGCAGGACCGATCCCTATTGGGTATTTCTAGCAGATTCGATCCCTACCTATTGGGGATATCTAGTAGAATCGATACCCATGGAAAAACCGATTTCCGAATTCACGTACACTTTAGGGTTTATACGACTTTGGAAGTTGGGTTGCAAAATAGTAAAGTCCAAGATGTCGACATTGTGAGTAATTTGAACATGTGTACAAATCTTAAGTTTTATTGTTCAAAGATATTCCTTTATAGTTAAGGTGAAATCCCCAAACCGAAATGTTTGAGAATCTTTTTGTTAAGATTTTTGAATAGTTATGTTTTGTTTTTCCAGCAAGAAAAACATATCTCTAGAATATATATTAGTTAAGTATCTTGCATGCTAGCTTATATTCCCTTTGTTCCCTTTGAGTTGATGTTCTATGGTTTTTTTTGTGTTCCATAATAGACGGGGGTTTAAGTATTTTCCCCAAATCCATACTAATTTACCCCTGCTTTGGAATCACACCATAGCATTAATTCTCATTGTAATCAACAAACAGATAATTACTTCAATTTTCAAATCTACTCCATGGAGGATATATACTCTATTTTGGTTAATTCTTTACTTATCTTGGTTGACTCTTTATTAAAAACTAGGTGTTTAGAACTTTTAAGAAGGTATTAATACGGCTAAATTTGGAAAACAAATGACTCTTGCTGTTATTTATTAATATGCGTGAAAAAATATAGAACATCAACCAGAACAGAACGGAGGGAGTATTGAGCGGTAATCCAAGAGGGATTTTGGTATAACAGTTGGATATTGGTTGGAATTAGAAAAAATTGAAAATATGTGTTTATTGCATATCATGAGAATATTTTTGGTTATGGAAATTCCTTTGTGTCCAAACTACCTTGTTCTATAAATAGTAAAGTTTGTTCTTCTAACAAACTAATCCCGAGGCAGGCTAACAACTTCAATTGTAGTCACCGTTGTAGCCGACTATCAGTATTACTTGTAATACTATCTTGGAGAGAAGAGTAACCTAATTAGGTGAAATTTCTTATGTCCTCTAGTTCAAATACTTTTGTGGGGTGAAGAAGCGTCTAGATAGTACCGTTGGTGAGAAACAAGAATTTAAATTTTTATCTTTGTTTTCGATTATTGATTAGATTAACTAACGGTTGTTAAACCTTGATTGCACCTAGTTTGATTATTCTTGAGAGCCTTCTCTTCTGACATAAGGTTACTCAAACTAGATCAAACGATTAACGGTAATTCAGATCTGTCGGTGACTTGTAATCATCTATTTCTAACAGACTGAATTAATTGATAACAGACTTATAATCGATCACGCACATAATGTCTTCTTTTGTACCTACACAACCAAACTTGATTTAGACTATGTCGGAAGACGGTCCAAATGAGTTGAGTGCTTGAAGTCTTCTGTAAATGGGGAAAAACGATTTGTTGATTTTTTTAGGAAAGTGAAAAGATGACCGTTCGGACGGGGACTACTTGACCGAGAAAATTGCTTAAACCTTCTTCTAACAGATGCACTGCACGGGATTACTTTGAGTTCGAGAGATAAATATGTAGGACTCCGTCCTAAACCAAGACAATGGCCGTTCCAGAGCCATTTCGGTCACAAAAAGGGAAGAGGGCGATCTGTAGGAGGGAAGCTGAGAAATGTGTGAGATCAATGATTATCAAGGATTGTGGATGTGTTAAACGTTATTGCAAGATGAACTGTTGTGTTCAAGTGAAAATAAGTTTGGATTGATTAAGCGATAATTTCTTGTTGTTCGAAATTGTTGTTTACCAGATGATTCTTAGTTCTTGGTTCTTCAATCGTGGATTCAGAAACTTATTTATATTGCCAGAATAGTAGACACATTGATCCCAGTAAGTGTGACGGTTGCTCGAGCGAAAGAGTGGGAAATTGGAAATTCATGGTCAAACCAGTTCCATGTCGTGCGGAGATTTGGTTGATTGTTCATCCACTACTTTTCTAACTTCCTCAACTGCTTGCACGACTTACTCACATTTCTCATCGTGGGTGAACACACGTGTCGTTGCCCACCAGACCAAAACCCTAATGAATATCCCCCCATGTGACGTGATTGATGTCTCATGAATGTGGAGTCTGCAATGCAAACGTTTATTTGATTAGTCAGTTGTTGACTTGACTAGACAATGAGTCTTTATATTGATGAGTCGAGCATAATGAACGAATGTGATATGCTCTGGGACTCATGGATTGAGCATAAGGTGTCTGTTAAGACACGCTCATACGCTGAGTCTTTACGAATTTTGATGTATTATTTCACAGTTGAGGTAATAATGATATTTTTGGAATTTGAATGATCGTCCGATGAGGTTGCTCGATCGAGGACTTATTCTAATATGTTCGACAGGAAACCAGAGATATTGTTGAATTATGCAGAATGCTCATTTTTGATTTAATATATCATGAATGATCGAATGACAGCGTAGAATCAGAAATGTTGGATGGTCGTCCGTTCGAACCATGTTTCTCAGTCGAGCAAAAATGTTGGTAGCAGGACCAAACATTAAATTATAATATTGATTGTTGGATCAATAGAATTCTTCGAATGTTGATAGTTGAATCAACATGAGGAATATTGCTCGGTCGAGCAATTGATAGTTGAATCAATGAGTTCTGAACCAGTTGATTGTACATGTTGCTAGCTTAAGCGCAAAATAGATATTGCTAGTTTAAGCAAATATTGTTCGTTTGAGCAAATATTGCTCATTTGAGCAATATTGCTCGATTCATAAATTATTGGTAGCGGAACCAAATTATATAATTAATTATAATGTTGATTGCTAGATCAACATAAAATTATTAGGGTTTGAGTGTTTTCAGAATTATGCTTTGCAGAGCATTTGATTTGAAACCCTAATTTTCGTCGATTGTTGATCAATTGATGATTTACTGAAAATCAAACAATGTGCGAGATAGGGACCGGATACATGGGATGATGGACGACCATATAGTGCCCAAGTGCTCGAATGAGCGTGCACCAAAGTCCTTTGTAGACCATTTGGTGAAAAGATGATTAAATGATCGTTTAATCATTATTAAAATAGTGCTCGTCTGAGCATTAGGTGGTAAAACCTAATTATGGGGAGAGGAGGGACCGACCAAGAGTGTGAAACCGTCCCTTGGTGGTCGTGGGACCGGATGGTGGTCGATTTATCAAGTTCCAAGTTGGTTGGAAAGAGCTTGAACCCAATATGAACTGTAGAAGATTAATTAGGTCAAAATAATTAATGGGATGTAGGACCGGCTTCTGCAAGCCTAAGTGCCGACCTTGCCGGTCAAGGTGGCATGCCCATGTCACCACATTGTCCGTGACTCAATCCTGAGAATTTGGTATTTTCTGGTGCGCATTTGAGCAATATTTAGGATTTTCAAAAGAGTTTGATCTTGATCGAAACTCTTGATTTTGCTTGAGTGAGCAAGTAGAATTTTGCTCGCGCGACCAATATTTTGAGTATATTGAAATAAATGATATTCTAATATTTGTCGTGGAAAGCCTGGATGGTCGTGTGACCATTTGACTTTTTGGTTTTTGATAGTTTGAGAAAATATGGAAAAACCAGGGTTTTTGCTCAAACGAAGGAGTTTCATGAGATGAAGGAAGAAATAATAATAATAAAATAATAAATTGAGATGTGGGACCGACCATGCTAGGGCATGGCCGTCCGGCTAGTAGGCCCGGTCCCGTACTCTTCCCTATTTTATATTTTTATTTTTTCATCATTTGAGGAAATATGGAGAAACTAGGAGTTTTGCTCGAACCAGGAAGTTTGCTCAAACAAGGAGTTTTCAAGAGACAAGGAAAAATAATAAAATAAGTTAAAAATAAAAGGAAGAGGCGTGGGACCGGCCACTGCGGCATGGCCGGTGGGCCCAGTCCCGTGCATGCCTCTTTATTATTTTTTTAATTATTTTCCTTTGTGATTTTGCATAGGTTTCCTCGTTCATCCATATTTTTGAATGCTCGTTTATGCATTTGGGTGCTCGTTCGTGCATTATTGTTAAGTACACTCGCACCATTTTCTCGGGGCTTACTTGGTGGTGGCCCAGATGCCCGAACAGTGAATATTTATTACTTATTTATGTAATTCAGCTGAGAATAAGCCATGAAACGGAGTAATAAAATAGATTGATTATCTATTACTAATTCATGGAATTCAACCGGGAATAATCCATGAAACAGAGTAATGAGATAGATTGATTATCTATTACTAATTCATGGAATTCAGGCGGGAATAAGCCATGAAACGGTGTAATGAGATAGATTGATTATCTATTACTAATTCATGGAATTCAGCCGGGAATAAGCCATGAAACGGAGTAATGAGAGAAAATAGATTATTTTTCTAGGAATTCGATTGATGAATGTTGCGCTAGAATTTAATCCATGAATTGCTCTATACTAGCATGCAATATGTCGAGGAGCATTGTTTATTCGAGAATGAGGTATGAGATGATGGATGCATCATACTCATTCTGAATATTGATTGTGCATAGTCGGGGAACAGTGTGGCATCCCGAAGACGTTAGCGCTTTATACTAGCATGCAATATATCTAGGAGCCGTCCAATCGTTAAGAGATTCTATACATATTCGCTCTACATAGTCAGGGAACAGTGTGGCATCCTGAAGACGTCAACGCTCTATACTAGAATGCAATATGTATAGGAGTAGTCCAATCATTTCAATTCTATATAGAGGTGTTGATGAAATATGCGAAGTGTTGAAAAGCTCAGCCGGGGAGGCTTTACGAATAACATATTCATACAGAGCTCTGAGAGGGTGTACGCTCAGTCAGAGATTGTGAAATGAGCTTTCACAAATCCTAAAATATGAGTTTCACATACATTCCTAAAGCCGTGTTAGAAACATGCAAGATCATGATTTTACGATTTTAGCCTTTGTTGAAAATCCACCATCAACATAAAGTCCCCTGCTTAGTGATAGGTGTTGTAAAACACCTATATTTATATCTATTGTTTATGCTTTCTTTGCGAGATTCTTGTAAATTATGTATCTTATGTTTGCTTTTAAGTTTATCAGGTACAATGAATATTTTGGAGCGAAAAGATGAGTAATCATCCATTTTGAGCGAAAAGGGCAGAATTATTATTGCTCAGGCAAATGCTATCGGGAGTTCATTGGAGGTTAAGAAACATTCAGATGGTGCCCCTTACCCCATCTCTGTTTGTCTCTAGCCAATAGGGTTATTACCAACACCTGAAATTGAGAGAAAATGATTTCTTCCAATCACTCATTCCCCAACTCAGAGGAGGAGCCATGGCGGATGCTGTATGAGAGAAGAGAAGAGAAATTGATAAAGAGTGAAGAGAAGGTGATGCTGCCTGAGCTCAAGAAGATGCTGCTGCTGTGAAGAGCGGGTGGAAGTTTATCAAACAATTAGGGTCTGATGCTGAGATTTCAAGGGTGTTGGAGCTGTCAATTTGATGAATCTGAGATGGGGAAGCAGAGAAGAACATGGAGTTGAATCCGAAGCAGGAAGATGGATTTGTTAGGGTTTGTTACAGATGAACCTTATAGATATGAAGATAGTTTTGAACTGAGAAAAATTCGAAGCTGGGTATGCTGTTGATTTGGGGTTGTTACAGAAATTAGGGCTCTTAGATGTGCTCTGACTCAAGAGGATGATGGATTAATGGTTTGTGCAGGGGGATGAAAACTGAGCTAGCGATGGAATTGCAGTTGTATGAGCTGTGACTGGAACTCAGTGCTGCAAGGAAGTTATGTTGGTTGGCCTGAGTTGACAGAAGGCCTGAAAAGATGGAGTCTGGTTATGGCTGTAAGAACTTGATGCTGTTGCAAATGGAGTTGTGAGATTTCAGGTGTTGGTGGTTTGTGTTGGTGGTTTGCAAGGAGTAGCATATGAAAGTATGTGGCAGTTGGGTTATTTACAGTTGCAGCGAGTATCTATGGAAAGTGGCTCAGGTGATGGTTGTTGTGGTGGTATGATTGTTGCAGTTGCAGGAACAAGGTTTAAGGAAGGCATAACAGGTGCAGAAAACTGAAACTGGGAATGATTGAAGCATCTGAAATGCTTAGATGAATGTTAGGTGATCTGTTGGTGTCGCTGGTGTTAGCTGGTGCAGATGAAGGAAATTGTTGCTGTGACAGCTTGATGGTTTGGGCTGAGAAAATGGTGATATTTGAGTCTCCAATGGAATATGGTCTGATTATGTATGGGCAGGGAAGAGGAGATTGGTTCTGGTGTCTATGAGGAAGGTTTGGTGGTTACAAAACAAGGATGCTGTTGAATCTGAGTTACAGTGGTGTTGTTTGCAGTTGGTACTAGAAGAATTGGAGCAACATTTGGAATTGGCCGAGAGAAATGGAAGCAGTGAAGCACCATGTTGGTGCAACACAAAATCAGGCCAGTGTGCGCCAGACCTGACTCATCTGATTAGCTAACTGACTCAATCTAATTCAGACACCGAGTTAACTCGGTCGACTAGACCCTGACTCAGTGGCTTTGACTGAGTTGACTGATACTTTGACCGGGTGGACTTTGTTCGTCACCTGAGCTACTTCCCGACGATTTTTCCAGCCAACTTCCAGCACCTTTACCAGTTCCCCGGCGACTACTTTTGAGACATATTTTCACATGAGTTTTTCTCACATATGGGCTTGTTGGACCACTTGGACTTTGGGATTTGAAGACCTAGTTTTGGAAAGAGGAAAAGCTACAAAAAAGGAAAAGTTTTCTACAACTTAGGATTATCACGGAAAATACTTGGAGCTTAGAGTTTGGAGCCGCATATTCTAGGGTTTGCTTTGGTTTTTATTTTCTTTACTTCAATTATATTATTAGATTACATCTCAACAGTGTGGTGGACGACCGAATTTTCGATCATCAAACGAAGAAGAACATCCATTAGGGCAACTCCTATGGAGCAAAAAATCATCCATATCTTTGTGATAATCCACATCTTATGGACCAAAAAGTGCTACTATGGATGATTTTAACATCCATATGTTTGTGAAGTCCAAAGGGAACCCCTCAAATATGTGGAGGATGCTATGGAGAGTCCATCCGGTCAAAGGGTGACCGGATACACCATCCGGACATTAAGTGTCCGGATCTATTTATTTTTTAATTTGTTTTTCCTCATCCGAAGTTTTTTTATTTTTTTTGTATGAAAGCAATAGGGACGTATATAAGCGTTGCTGACTCGACTTAGTGTTTTCTTTAAATCAGTAACATCCTCTAACTGTTGCAAATTTCATTTTTTCCAAACCAGCCACTTGTTAACCGGATGGATGAACATTTTTCATTTTTGGCCATAGTATTTGCTCCACTCTTTGCTAAGGGTCCACATATATGTGGATACTCCTTAAGTTATGGATGATTTTACCTCCATACCATATGAGTTGCCCTTAATAGTAATTTGCATTTTGCATTGAATTTTTTTAGCAATGCATATATCTGTTACTAAAACGCAACACATGATCAATTTTGGTTTAATTTGAAGCAATTGAGGATGAAATCGATTGAGCTGATCTGATTTGATGGGGTATAAGTATAATTTGAGATCCCAAATCTTTGATTATCAAATCAATTTTATGAAAGGATGATCAATGTTGATCCAATTTGATCGAATTAAATAAAACCGTTGCAAATTTGAATAGGCCACAGTTTTTTGAAGGTTTTTAGGTTGAAAAAATTGACTACCGATTCGTGTTTTGATCGAGTTGATGGTGTTTACCGGTAGTCGGAGGTTGTACCTCTCCAATTATGAAATCAATTTTAAAAATAAACGATTAATTCCTATTCAATTGGATCGATTAAAAATGAAAAAAAAAAGTGTTGCATGCAACTACATTTTAGCCTCCATAGTGACAGTAAAAGGACTCCCTCCCTTCGATCGGTAACCAAACGTGTAAAAGCACTATACACAAGAAAGACTTGACGAGACGGAAGAACTAGAGTTGGAAGTGGAAAAACAAGTTCTACATCAAGAAGAAGAACAAGAGGTTCCAATCGTAGAAGAACCACTAGTTGAAGAAGAAGCAATGGGTGATGCAAATCGTACACTCAAGGACTTGGCATCTCACAGGCTTGACACACAACGATGGTGTATTCAAACAAACTCAACCTTCAAGATCAAGCCAGGGTTGATTAGAGAGTTGCCGAAGTTTCATGGCATGGTAAATGAGGATCCAAACAAGCATCTCATGGATTTCCACAACGTTGTCATGGAAATGCTTCCAGCGGATACATTGGCAAAACAAGTGTTTAAATTGAATGATGATGATGCTTTGGGAACCGTTCTAACTACATCCATTGATAATGGTGTAGAGTGTGGTAATGAAGTCAAGGAAGCCCTTGGTGATCTTAACTCACTACAAGGATGCACGGAAACTCATAATATCTCTTTATTTCTTTACCATGCAATGATGAGAAACTTGTACCTTCTATTGTAAAATCTCCAAAGTTAGAATTGAAACCTCTTCCCAATCACCTAAAGTACTTGTACTTGGGTGACAATGAAGATTTACCTGTGATTGTTCGAGCTTAGTGAATTACAGGAGCAAAAACTTTTAAGGGTGTTAAGAACGTACAAGATGGCCATAAGATGGACAATTGCCGATATCAAGGGTATAAGCCCTGCCGTTTGTATGCACAAAATCCGCCTGGAAGACGATGCAAAGCCTATAAGGGAAGCGCAATGTCGTTTGAACCCTCCAATGATGGAAGTTGTGAAAAGGGAGATACTCAAGCTTTTGGACGTGGGTGTTATCTACCCCATATCCGATAGCAAGTGGGTGAGCCCGGTACAAGTTGTACCAAAGAAATCAGGTGTGACGGTGGTGGAGAATGATAAAAATGAACTTGTTCCAACTCGTGTGCAAACCGGTTGGAGGGTTTGTATTGATTACAGAAAATTGAATGCCACCACTAGGAAGGATCACTTTCCTTTACCTTATATTGATCAAATGCTTGAACGTTTAGCCGGACACTCTTATTATTGCTTTCTTGACGGTTATTCATGGTACAATCAAATTGTGATAGCTCCGTAGGATCAAGAGAAAACTACTTTCACTTATCCATTCGGTACTTTTGCATATAGGAGGATGCCATTTGGCTTGTGTAATACTCCAACTACTTTCCAAAGGTGTATGGTAAGTATTTTTCTGAGTATGTTGAAAACATCATCGAAGTATTCATGGATGATTTTAGTATATTTGGTGATTCATTTGACTTTTGTTTGAATAACTTGTCACTAATCCTAGAACGATGTGTTGAAACAAACCTTGTGCTGAATTGGGAGAAGTGCCATTTTATGGTAACTCATGGCATAGTTTTAGGCCATATAATATCTTCTAAAGGCTTGGAAGTCGATAAATCTAAGATAGACCTTATTCGGGTTTTAACCCCTCCCACTATGGTGAGGGATATACGCTATTTTCTTGGTCATACAGGTTTTTATCGTAGATTCATCAAGGAATTTTCCAAGATAGCATCACCACTTTGCAACTTATTGCAGAAAGATGTGGTTTTTAACTTTGATGAAAAGTGTGTGGTGGCATTCAATCGTTTGAAAGAACTTTTGATTTCAGCCCCTATCATTAAACCGTCGGATTGGAGCAAGCCTTTTGAGCTCATGTGTGATGCAAGTAACTATGCGGTTGGTGCGGTGCTTGGGCAGCATGTAAGGAAGATACCTCATGCCATTTATTATGCTTCTAGGACACTCAATGAGGCCCAGCAAAACTACATAACCACTGAAAAAGAGTTATTGGCTATTGTATTTGCATTGGAAATTTTTTGCTCTTATTTAATTGGTACAAAATTTGTTGTCTTTTATGATCATGCAACACTTAGGTACTTGCTAATGAAGAAACAAGCGAAACCACGGATCATACTATGGATTCTACTCTTACAAGAGTTTGATATTGAAATCAAGGACAAAAAAGGAATTGAGAACACCGTTGCGGATCACTTGAGCCGTCTTGTTGTGGACAAGGAAGCTATCCCATTGCGTGAAAGTTTCCCAGATGAGAAACTATTCTCAATTGCCTTTGGGGAACCATGGTATGCCGATATTGTCAATTACTTGGTGTCTAAGTATAATGTTTCTAAATCGCTAGACTCTAAAACAATATTCTCAGAAGAAACTCGTTCCTCTAAACCACTATTAGCTTTGTAAAAAGGAAATACTACAACGTCTAAAACGGGGGTATCTCTAGTCAAATCCTCGTCCTTTTGAGAAGGTGAATAATTATTAAAATTATTTGGATTTGAACTAGAAATATTATTATCATTATAAAGCTCAATTGAAGTAAACGGAAGAGCCTTTTGTCAAACTCATATCACTTGATTGAAAAGAGTTTCTACAGAACAGATTTGTTGTTCCTTTACTGTTTGGAATACGAACCAAAGGAATTGTTCCAAGTGCGTGAATTATTGCAAGTTGGAGGCGCAAGGATACAGACGGAACTAGGTGAACTATAGGTTTAGTTGCTTGGTCTCAACTCTACGAAGTTGGTTTAGATTTTGTATAGCGGCTTAATCTTGAGAGTATTCAATTCTGGACAAGGTCCCGGGGTTTTTCTGCATTTGCGGTTTCCTCGTTAACAAAATCTTGATGTGTCTTTTACTTTTCTATTTCCGCAATTATAATTGTTTTTATTATAATTAGAAGTAAAATACACAAACGTTAATTCCTATTTACTTGATAGCAATCCTATTGTGTTTGGTTAAGTCCGAACCTATTATCAAGTAAACATACTTCGTTGTTGTATTGTCTCGATCTTGAATCCATAGTCAATCACACAAGTTATCTTGTTGTCGTATTGTCTCAATCTCGTATCCATAGACGATCACACGAAGTGTGAACCGATTAGTTGTATTGTCTCGACTCAGTCCATAGACAATCACTTTCGGGGAAAGGAATTATTTATGGATTTTTTTTAGATTGAGGTATATTTGGGTACCCTCGTCTTTTCAAGCCATATGAGCACTTTCATATCAACCTTATTCATCTTCACCATAACTAGTTCAAGTGACTCAAATGAACTAGTTAGAGAATTATTCAATTGCTTAGATCTCATAGAAGTATACAAGACACAATCGAAGCAAAAACGATTTTGATTCACTCGAATCAATTCATGAACATTATAGCCACGGTTTGCAAATATGCATTGCTTAATTTATAAAAGTCTTAGTTCACGAATAAACCGTTTTTAGAAAATAACCCACTCAAGTACGCATACCGGTATGCATACTTAAGCACCCGGATTGAGCTTGTTTTTCAGTTCACAAACTCTAGCAGAAATTCACGGGATGTGAACTTCCGGCAGTACGCGTACGGGTACGCGGAATTAGCTCCGGACATCCTAAACTAGTAAAGTACGCATACTTTGGTTCAAGGATTTTGGACTTACACAAGTATGAGTTCACATATAATGTTTATATCAATTCAAGGTTATATATTCTAAACTCTCATTTCAATCATTGAATCATTCTTAGAGGATGTTATATAGTTGTTATTCACAAACTATTTTTCATCAAAGCGATTTTCAATAAATTGAAATGTTCAACATGGCCAAAGCGAAAGCTTACCAACACATATTTCGAGAAATAGATAAGCGAGATAAACTCGGCTCGAAATAGCAAATATGTATAATCGAAGTCTATATAGCAATACGACTTTTGTCTCAAGATAGGAGATAGAGTAGATAGACTTTTGAGTGATAGATAAGTTCAAGCCTCCACATACCTTTTTGTTGATGAAGTTCCACCAGTTCCTTGAGTAGTTCTTCGTCTTTGTATGATGAACGCCATGGAGTCTAGAGCTCAACTACACTTATTATCCTAGTCCGAGACTTAGCTATAGTAGACTAGAAATCAAGACTTATAGTTTTGGCAACTAACATTGACAAAAAAGCTTGAGATAGCAACGCTTACGAGTTCGACCGAGCAGTGCTCTAACAATCTCCCCTTTTGTCAATTTTAGTGACAAAACTATTAATACATATGTAATACAAAATAAATAAACTTTGCAGCTTCTCATCCACATGCTGTATCTCCTTGGTTCTTCAACATTACTCGAAATCTTCGTCACTTCCAAGTACTCCAATGATTCCAAAGATATTCAAATCAGCATCATCGTTGTTGAAGATCCGTAGCCATAACAATGAGAAAACAATAGTTCTCAATCATTGTTACACAGTGTCATAGTATTATTACACAACATCGAAGTTCAATTGTATCACAACTTTGACAACAATACTATGGTGTTATGTATCACTCCCCCTTAGTCAATACTTCATCTCACATGGAAACCACTCCCTCTTACATAATGATCCGAAAACCATATGTATTTGTAGTGTGAACTACACATTAATTCTCCCCCTTTTTGTCAATAAAATTGGCAAAGGTACGAAAACTAGTGGGATCCTAATGAAATTTCTATAGAGACATTTCATTACCAAAACAAAGTACATATCAACTTTTTAGATGCAGTCATATAGACGAAACTAAATGCATTCATCAAGGAGTTTATAAAGATACAAGATAACCCCTATAATATTCCATAGCCGCACTCCCCACAAAGATTTGGCAATTAAGCACAAGTTTGATGTGGTTTTAAAGTGGTAAGTAAGGTTGTCGTTCACTCGGACTTGTGAAGATTCGAGTTTTTAAATTTAATAAAAATATATACAAAAATATTAAACAATGGTGAGAGGTACTGGGATTCGGGATTCCACCGAATTCAAAACGTAAGGTTCAATTATTAATTCTTTGACAATTTTAGCTCAAGAAAAACAAGGACTCTATTTTTGCCAAGGTAGATTCTCAAAACATTGATTGTAAATCCTAAGTATGATGTATCAAAACACCTAAGCTAAGCATACATCATCAAATTAAATGACAACCAATTAATTCAAATCATAATTTCAATTAAAATTAATGCAAAAGTCTTAAAAAGAATTAATAAAATTACCCCAAGTATGATATTCGTCTTCCTCCGTCATCCCAGTGTTTGGGTTTAGCTCCTCATGGTAAAAACATGCTCAAAAGATAGAAACATGGCTCAAAAGGTGTTTTTATTGAAGAGAAATAATAATACAGCGAATCTGCAACGCTTTTATGGCGTTACAGAATCACCGATACAACTGAAGTGCTGTTAATAAACGATAATATAAGACTGCTTCTGCGACGGTTATGCGTGGGTCGAAGTTCTTCGCGACTGTTCAGTGTGCGTCTTATGTTCTTCGTGTTCTTCAGCTCCGCACCAGCAGAAAACAGCAGCAGCAGCGGCCTGTAAACCTCTGATTCTCGCCTCCTCAGCCCTTCTCCGCCCCCCAAACTCTATACACCCCTTATATATGACCCAACCAATCTATTTATATCAAAAATAGCGATTAAATCTCTCCAAAATCTTCCGAAATCTCTTTCTTTCTCTTCACGGCAAAATTGCGGCAATTTCTTGTTTTAGAATTTCCACGCGTATCTGGGCTTTCCTTTTGATTCTAAACTCTTCCTTATATATATATTAAGCTTTGGGAAGAAAATCTTGCCTTTAATCTCTCTAAAATTTCCTAAAACAAGTCACACACGTGACTTTCCATATTTTGCTGTTGAGATCAAAACCCGTCGATTGAGCCCAGTTTAATCGATTTAAACACCCATGTTAGATTCATAGACCCATAAGGAGTCTACCCTATGAAAATCAGAGGTTTAATCGACCTAAAACACCTCTAAAAATTCATCACCAAATCTGCC
This sequence comes from Papaver atlanticum, assembly GCA_023531105.1. Classification (NCBI taxonomy): domain Eukaryota; kingdom Viridiplantae; phylum Streptophyta; class Magnoliopsida; order Ranunculales; family Papaveraceae; genus Papaver; species Papaver atlanticum. The sequence continues at coordinate 6,272,826 of JAJJMB010007130.1, forward strand.
AGGAAACACGTTTTTAAGTTTTTGGTTTCCCGCCCATTTTCAGAATTTGAATGTGAAGGGGAAAGGTTACCCCTTATCCGATGGTCGCCCCTTATCCGTTGCTGGAGTCCGCATAACACTCGTCCCTTAGGTTGCATTCATCAACTTTTCGAGCCAATTTCGCCACAAAAGCTTATTTCTCCAAAAACACCTACAAAGAGATAAAATACCAAAATAAGTACAAAAATGGGTACTAACATTATACACAATAGAGATGAAAATAGACACATAAATGCATCTATCAAAGTTCAATTAAGAACTCTCCCCCATAAAATGTCATTCCCGAAAGAACAATAAGAGCGACCTTACTTTCACAAGAAAAGAAGGATTTCTTTGGACATTAACAAATTACATAGGAATATGAATTTGTATCCAAAAACTCAATTAAATTTCCCACAAGAAAACCCATGATTAATTTAATCGGAAATGCTCATACAAGAGAACTTACGGAGCCGCACAGTATTTAACATAAGGATATGGATCAGAGAAGATCAATACTGCGCAATAACCAAAGATTCATTCTATTCTTTATCACCATTTGCATAATGACATATAATAGACTTAATCTTTGTAAACAAAAGCTCATCCTATCTTCCATCAATATTTGCATAATGACATAATAGGCTTATCTTTTGTTTGTCAAAAGTTCATTCAATCTTTTATCAATACTTGCATATCGACATATGACTTAACTTTTGAACACGTATGGGACAATCACGTTCACGGACGCAAACACACATATCCCATAACAAGTTGCAATATATAAAACCATAAAGATTAATACTGCAAAAATCATCTTCCAAATCAACTTTAGAATTTATACAAATAAATCTAAAAACATTGCAAGATGAAAATCGTTGGAAATAGCTATGTGTAATCACAAAACCGGATATTCCAAACCCTAGTTATCCTTCTTAAAAACACAAGAATAAATTCTCATAAGAAGTTTCCTAGACAATAACAACAATCAAGTTTCTTTGATAACATCATACCTTTGAAAGGGTCCATCATAAAAGGTATCACTGATATCCTTGATTCTTTTGAACGTAGAGACTCCATGTTCATGAGTGAGAACATTGACTTTACGATCAACAATGCGGGCAAGATGCCTAGCTTTAACGCAGTCCATGATGAGCTTCTTCTGATTCCTTATCAAGGTGTTTTGATTTTCAAGGATTTTGGTCTGACCATCAATAAGTTGATTTATTTGCAGTTGCAGATTTGAAAACTCGACCCTAGAGTCATTCTGAAAAAGAATTAAATCCTTGACAGATTCTCCAACCCAGGAGTTGTACTCTTTTCTTTCAATCAACCTTTTCAGGACAAGTTCTTGAACATAATCGCATCTTTTAGAGTCTTCTTCCATCTCAAGATTTACAACTTCTTGAGGTCTTGAGAAGTTTTCCATATCACCCCCTTCCTCCCTTTTTTTTATATATTATTAGGGAAGGAAAAAACAATATAAGATATATATATGTTTTTAAGCAAGAGAGAGACACCCTTGTTGTGGAAAGCCAAAACTCTCAAGAGAGACATGGACGTTTGTGGACTGGTTGAAAATAACAGAACAGAAGAGATTCGAAAGAAATAAAATACCTCTGTTTTCATATATCCCAAATCATCATGACTCAATAATCAGAGCATAAGAGTTAGATACATAGTAACAAGGAGTCAAGAGACTCTACTTTCACATTTAAAGAAAACAGCATAGTCAAACATAATACAAATAGAAAACTGTAGACTTGAGTATCTCCCAACAGTTATTCTTGCATCTCTCAAGTTAGATACAAAAATAAGAATGCCTAAAGTTAGGCAGTCATGTGAGATGTGATCTCACCATGAGTATTGAGAGATGAGTTGTAAATTCCATTTGAAGGTTTGAACCTGGTATTCCTTACCTTCTTTCGGTTATTTATTTTGTTCCATAAGGATTCAACATGACCTTGTCAGGCAATCCATCAGAAATATTTTTCTGAGGATTAAGTCTAGGACCTCTAGAAATTGGTTCCAGAGAATTAGAAGATACATGTCTCCACCATCTAGACTTAGATTTTCCAAACTTATTCTCATAAATACTGGGAATGTGTATCTTTGTGATGTAAGAATTTGCACCATTTGGAGGAACACAATTCCGGTGGGGATTTCGAGATGAGTGACCATTGAAATCCATATTATGAGAATCCTGTTTTTCTGCAAGAATGAAATCCATTATAGTTGTCATTAGAGAGTTTACTCTGTTGACAGTGAAAAGAAGTAGATTTTGAAGATCAGAAATATGTTTCTTTCTAACAAAACAATGATGAACATAATGATTCTTTTTCCCACAAAAGGAACAGGTTCGTGGAAGGGAAACAGGGATCTGTTTTGAATTCATAGCCCTATTAGAAGATTGCAAGTTATGTAATCACTTCTTAGCAGAACCTTATTTTTGAGAACATCTCTTCTTGTTCTGTAATTTTGTCGGAGAATTAATCATCGGTACAGAAGAATTTCTCATTAAAACAGAGTTTTCCTTTTTCAAGGATTTGCACTGTTCTTGAGCTAGAATAAGGGATGTACCTAGTTTCTCTTTCTCAACACGGAGTCTGTTTAGATCAGATGAATGCGTCTCGATCAAACGTTTTTCTCTAATTGAGTCTTCTTTAAAAATATTCTCAAGAACAATAATCTTTTCACGCTGAAGAGTAGTTTCTTGAATTAGTTTTTCGATATTGTTGGAGAAGGACTTAATGATGCTATAGAGTTCTCGTTCTCGACCAAGAGACTTTTCAAATTCATCAATGACCTGAGCATGATTTTGAAAATCAATAGTCTCAGTAGATTTTTTTTTAGATTTTAGTGAGATCCATTTCAGCTTTTGACAGAGTGTCAAATATCTCATTCGAGAGAGTGTTATCAAAATCTGATAAAACAACCTTTCTACCTCGGGATTCGGAAGAATCATCTAAGGAGTTATCCTTTGAGTTAACCTAAGACATTTGGCATAATTAAAAACCTCGGAGGATATTTTGGTATGCGAAAAGCAAGAGATGAACTTCCTTCAATAGAGTCAGATTGCTATAAACACAGACTTGTGAGGTTTTTAAACGTGTTTGCCTGCTCTGATACCAATTGAAAAAGTGGGTGTACAAAAACCTCACCCAATATTTCGCTTAGCAATCTGTATGAACTAACTCCAATATACTTTTAAGAGAATCAACTAGACAGTTAGACTCAATCTTAATAAAAAGTATATCAATGAGTTATATCTCAATTTCTCAATTCAATCCTTACTCAAACAAATATAAATCTGCGAGCCTGATTGAATATAAAAGAAATACCTTGAACGGTACCAAAGACCAATGTTCAAGGATCAATCAATTTCAATCAACAACCAAAGGTTGGATTTACCAATTGATTAATACAACACACAATCTATGATATTTCAATTATACAACAAAATATAATGCGGAAAAGAAATAACACAGTGTTGATGGGGGAAAACGATTTGCTGTTTTTTTAAGAAAGTGAAGAGACGGCCAATCGGACGAGACTCCTCAACCGAGCAAACTGCCTAACCTCAAACAGATGCACTTCACGGGAGTGCTTTGAGTTCGAGAGATCAATCTGTAGGACTCCGGCCTAAAGCAAGTCAATGGCCGTTCTAGAGTCAATTAGGTCACAAAGAGGGAGATGGGTTGATCTGTAGGAGGGAAGCTGAGAATTATGGGATCAATGATGATCAAGGATTATAGATGTGTTAAAGGTTTCTGCAAGTTTATGTAAATAAGTTTCGAATGATTGAGAGAGTGTTGCTCACATGATGATTCTTGGTTAGACAATGTATTGTCTGTTCAATATCTCGTGGATTTTCTGTGTCTTATTCAATCATGGATTCAGGGACTTATTTATATTGTCAGAATAGTGAACACATTGATCCCAGTAAGTGTGACGGTTTCTGGAGTGAAAGAGTGGGAAAGTGATAGATCGTGGTAAAGTCAGTTCCATGTCGTGTGGAGACTTGACTAATCGTGCACCCACTACTTTGCTAACTCCTTCAACCGTTTGCACGACTTACTCACATTTCTCATCGTGGATGAACACACGTGCCATAGGCCGCCATACCAAAATCCTAATTGATATCCCCCCATGTGACGTGATTTATGTCTCACGAACGTGGAGTCTGCAAGGCAGACGTGTATTAGGTCAGTTGTTGAGTCTAAGTTTTGTTGAATTGAGCATGATTGACGAATTGAGCAAATATTGCTCGTTTGTTGAATTATTGGAAGTGTGACCAAATAAAATATTAATTAAAATATTGGTAACTGGACCAAATATTATATAATTAATTAAGATGGTTATTGCTGGATCAACATAAAATTATTAGTGTTTGAACTTGCTCAGAATTATGATTTGTGGAGCGTTTGTTCGAAACCCTAATTTTTGATCAATTGTTCGTCAATTGATGAATTACTGAAAATAGGTTACTGAGTGAAGGAGGGAATGACCACATGGGATGATGGACGACCATGTGGTTCCCAAGTGCTCGAGTGAGCATGCACCAGAGTCCTTAGTTTACCGGTTGGTGCAAGAATGATGATTAAATGCCAGTTTCATCATTTAGTAAAATAGTGCTCGTCTGAGCATTAGGTGATAAAACCTAATTATGGAGAAGTAAGGGACCGACCAAGAGGGAATGAAACCGTCCCTTGGTGGTCGTGGGACCAGGTCGTTTGAGAAAATTCCAAGTTGGTTGGAAGGAGTTTGGACCCAATATAATCAATTGAGCAAATTAGATCAAAATCATGAAGATTTTTGGGACCGGATCCTTGAGAGCCTAAAGACCGTCCTTGGTCGGTCAAGGAAGCATGCCCATGTCACCATAATGCCCATATCTCAATCTTGAGAGTTTCGGTATTTTCTCATGCGCGTTTGAGCAATATTTTGGATTTTCAAAAGAGTTTGATCTTTGACTGAAATCTTTGATTTTGCTCGAATGAGCAAGTAGGACTTTGCTCGTTTGATCAATATTTTGAGAATATTAAAATAATAATACTATTTTAATATTTTCGTGAAAAGCCTAGTCGGTCATGAGACCAATTGACTTTTTGGCTTTTTTCATGGTTTGAGCAATATTTGAGAAAATATGAAGAAACCATGATTTTTGCTAAAACGGAGGAGTTTCATGAGATGAGTGAAATAATAATTATGAAAACAAGGGATTGCAAGGTGTGGGACCGGTCACGTCTAGGGCATGGCCGGCCGGCTAGGGTGCCCGGTCCTGCGACACCTTTCCCTATTTTTTTTTATTTTTAATGAAACCGTGAAAATATGGAGAAACCATGAGTTTTGCTCAAACAAGGAAAGTTGCTTGAATGAAGGAGTTTTCATGAGTTCATGAAAATAAATAAAATAAGAAAAATAAAGGAAGAGGGCGTGGGGGACCGGTCATGACGGCATGACCGGCCGGCCGGTGGTCCCGGTCCCTAGGCGCCTCTTTTCTTAAAAAAATTATTATTTTCTCTCTCCTGTTTTGTGTAGGATTCCTCGTTTGTCCATATTTTCGAATGCTCGTTCGTGCATTTGGGTACTCGTTCGTGCATCATTGTTGAGTACACATGCAACATTTTATTGGGGCTTACTCGGTGATAGTCCAGATGCCCGATTGTTGGATATTTATACTAATTCATGAAATTCATCGGAGAATGACTCATGAAACGGAGTAATAAATGAATTGTGTATCTATTACTAAGCCATGAATTCAGCCAGGGAATTCAAGGAACGGAGTAATGAGATAAGATGGTTATCTATTACTAATCCATGGAATCAGCCGGGGATAGCCATGGAATGGAGTAATAAGATAAAATAGATTATTTTCTAGGAATTCGGTGGCGAATGTCATGGTAGAATTAATCCATTGTAGAATCGAGATATGAGATAGTTGAAGCATCATACTCGTTCTGAAAGGTGTATAGTCAGGAAACAACGTGCAGCGTTGGTGTCCTGAAGGCGTTTATCCCCCCAACAAACAATTATGTAGGAGAGCCGCCTGAATCTATACACGGTCTCTCTACATAGTCAGGGAACAGCGAGTGTCGCCGACGTCCTGAAGGCGTTATGCCCTCTCAACAAACAATTATGTAGGAGGACCGCCCAATCATTCTTCTATGTAGAGGTCACGATGAAATGCGTAGCATCGAACGCTCAGCTAGTGGGAGGCCTTTCGAGAAACATATTCATTATGGCTCTGAGAGGAACTCGATCAGAGTTCGTGAAACGGTTCACGGATCATAAAATATGAATCGTCACATGCGCTCCTGAAGCCGGGTTAGAAACATGCAGTATCATGATTTTACGATTTTGACCTTTGTCGAAAATCCACCATCAACATACAGACACCAGAAGTTTTGTTAACGAGGAAACCGCAAATGCAGAAAACCCCGGGACCTAGTCCAGATTGAACACACATTGTATTAAGCCGTTACAGACACTAGCCTACTACAAACTAACTTCGGTATGGACTGTAGTTGAACCCCAATCAATCTCACATTGATCCAAGGTACAGTTACGCTCCTTATATCTCTGATCCCAGCAGCATACTACACACTTGATTCCCATAGCTGATCTCACCCACAACTAAGAGTTGTTATGAACCAAAGTCGAAGACTTTAATAAACTAATCTGTCTCACACAGAAAAGTCTACAGGAATAGCTGTCTCCCACAGAAATACCTACGAGTTTTTGTTCCGTCTTTTGATAAATCAAGGTGAACAGGAACCAATCTATAACCCGGACTTATATTCCCGAAGAACATCCTAGAATTATCAATCACCTTACAATAATCTTAATCGACTGGCGAAACAAGATATTGCGGAATCACAAACGATGTGACGAAGATGTTTGCGACTTCTTTTCTATCTTGCCTATCAGAGAAATTAATCTCAAGTCAATCTTACGATTGTACTCAAATACGATATAAACTGCAAGATCAGATCACGCAACTACATAGAAAATAGTTGGGTCTGGCTTCACAATCCCAATGAAGTCTTCAAGTCGTTAACCCACAGGGTCTCAATAGAAACCTAAGGTTAAAGGAGAATCGACTCTAGCTTATACAACTAGTATCACATAGGAGGTGTGGGGATTAGGTTTCCCAGTTGCTAGAGTTCTCCTTTATATAGTCTCCAAATCAGGGTTTGCAATCTAAGTTACCTTGGTAATAAAACATTCAATATTCACCGTTAGATTAAAACCTGATTAGATTCAAGCTAATATCTTTCAACCGTTAGATCGAACTTAGTTTGTCATACACAAATGAAATGCACGTTCAAGAATAGAACAAGGTTACGGTTTTAGTACTTCAAGCTCGGCCTTAAGTATGCAGGAAGAAGATAGAGGAAGAAGTTCAAATAGGAACAACAACAATAAATCCAGATGGAAGTCTAGGGGGAGATCTCAATCCCGGCCTAGAGGTGTTGTTGAGTGTTGGGCGTGTAAGAAAGTAGGACACTACAAGCGCGATTTTCCGGAAAATAAAGGTGCTAATAATGGTGGAAACAAAGCTAATCAAGAAGAGGTCAGCGTAGTTGCAGCTGCGGAACCGGTGAAGGTCCTTGTGGATAACAAGAAAGTGATTACAGAAGGTTTTCTACTACTTTCTGAGGACAAGCAAGATGAGTCTTGGATTATAGACTCGGGAGCTTCTTTCCATGCAACGGGTGATAAGAGTATTATGATCTCTTATAAAGAAGGATACTATGGCCAGGTATTCTTAAGTGACAGTGAAGCATGCGACATCATTGGTATGGGTGATGTGATCTTGAAAGTCAACGGTTCGACATGGAAATTGAAGGATGTACGACATGTTCCAAATTTGAAGAAGAACTTGGTGTCTATGGGCCAAGTTTGTGATGGTGACTGTGAAATTGTGCTTACGAAACACAATTGGAAAGTGAAGAAAGGAGATATGGTATTAGCTCGTGGAGTTAGAGTCGGTACTCTATACCGGACTTCAGATGGAACTACTTTAGCAGTGGCTAGTAGTGGTGAAGACACTAACTTATGGCATAGAAGATTAGGGCACATGAGTGAGAAGAACATGAAGATTCTATGTTCGGCAGGATATCTACCTAAGGTGAAGTCTGTTGATATGAGTTTTTGTGAAAACGGTATTATTGAAAAGCAAAAACGGTTAGTTTCAGCAGATACTTGAGAAGTGAGAAACTTGATTTGATTCATACTGATGTATGGGGACCAATTGATGTTGCATCTCATAGCGGGTTCCATTATTATGTCACCTTTATTGATGATCACTTAAGGAAGATGTGGCTTTACTTCATGAAGAATAAGTTCGAGGTGTATGAAGTGTTTAAGAAGTGGAAAACTTTGGTTGAAACAGAAACTGGTCTGAAGTTGAAGTGTTTAAGGTCAGACAACGGTGGTGAGTATGACAAAACAGAATTCTTACAGTTATGTTCTACAAATGGAATTCGTTTGGAGAGGACAGTTCCAAGGACGCCACAGGAGAATGGAGTAGCAGAACGTATGAATTGGACGTTAAATGCACGTGCAAGGTGCATGAGGTTGCAGTCTGTTTTGCCCGAGACCTTCTGGGCACATGCAACGGAGACGGCTGCTTATCTAATCATTAGGACACCTAGTAGTCCATTAGATATGAAAATACCGGAGGAGGTTTGGACTGGCAAAAAGGTAAATCTTTCTTATTTTAAAGTTTTTGGTTGTGTTGGTTATGTTCATCTTAGTCCCGGTGAGAGGTTTAAGATAGGTGCTCAAGCAAAGAAGTGTATATTTCTTGGTTACGGAAATGCGCTTTTGGGTATAAACTTTGGGACTATGAGGGTCACAAAGTTATTAGAAGTAGAGACGTCACTTTTAATGAGAATGAGATGTACAAGGAAAGGAATGCAACACAAGCTGAAGATGTCAGGTCAAGCAACGTCGATAAAGAGTTGTATATCGATATTGATGATGTTTCTGGAAGAAGTGTGGTACAAGAAGAGCACAATGTTGCTGATGGCGGAGAAGTACAAGAAGAAGGGACTTCTGCTGTAGTGGGAGTTACTCCTACAGTTCCACAAGAAGTACGAAGTTCGTCAAGAACTCCGAAACCAAACCCAAGGTATGCTTTGAATCAGGGACGGAACTACGTCCAATATAGGGGTGGCTCCTGCCTCCACTGATTTTTTGAAAATCTTCATTAGTCGTAGATGGTTTTTAGTTTTAGGGGGAAAATCCAATATTAGCCCCCCCTAAATTAATTTTAGATGTACATAAATGGTCACTTAGATAAATTTTTGGTAAATTTGTTATAAATTTAGGTCCGTGGGTAGTGGGGTTACTCGAGTATTGTTATCACTTGTCCAATCTAAACACGTTTTGGGAGTTATGGTTAACAACACGTTCTTAATAAAAAAAATCACAGTTTGGGAGTTGTGGCTTATTAAATAAAAAGCAAAATAAAACCAAAAGGATTTGGTAAAAGGAAAAATGGAAAGCGAGCAAGAAAGTAATATATATAAACCTTTACAATTACAACTATTGAGGTTTTTCATCTTCATCGTACGAGATCAAGAAAGTAAACGGATAATTGAAGATTTCACATTATAAACTGGATTCTTTTTTTGATTTTTAAAATAAGGATTTGCTTATGCTTATTTATATATTTATTGGTTACTTGATTGATTAATTACAGTCTTAAATATATTTAGGGATAAATTTTTTTTAATTTTTATCAAATAATTTCATAAGTAATGTATCAGGTTATGACCAAATATTCAGAGAAATCAATATATTCTTTCCTAACATATTAGGTTTTGATACGTAGTTATTGAAGAAAAAAAATAGTTCAAGTACTATACTTATTTTTTCGAGAGGAAGTTGCATAATATATCGAGTTTGTGTGGATACTCGTTGAAAAGTGAAAAATCAATTATGTATTCTCTTGTACATTGAGTGATTGAACTTGTGCTACCCTACGGGTTTCTACCACAAAAGGCAGAATAAATGTCGACATTGCCAGAAACTTTAGCATAGATTCATTTTTTTTTTGATGATTTTGGTTGTTGCCGTTAAGTATAAAGTTAAATAGTTTTAGCTAAATTTTTTTTTGTAATGGTTAAAAAAAAAATTAGCTCGCCCCCCTTAGGAAAAATTCCTGGCTCCGTCCCTGCTTTGAGTTATCTATTACTTACAGATGGAGGTGAACCTGAAGATATTAAAGAAGTACTAGCGGTTGATGACTCAAGCAAGTGGCAACTTGCTATGGAGGATGAGATGAATTCACTTGAGGAGAATGGCACATGGGTGTTAGCAAAATTACCAAGAGGTAAGAAGGTGATGCATAACAAATGGGTTTATCGGATGAAGTCTGAAGCAAATGGAGAAATTCGCTACAAGGCGAGGTTGGTTGTGAAAGGTTTCCAGCAGAAACCTGGTGTTGATTACAATGAGATATTTTCTCCGGTTGTGAAGATGACTACTATCAGAGTAGTGTTAAGCCTAGTGGCTTCTGAAGATCTCTACCTTGAACAGTTGGATGTAAAGACAGTTTTTCTTCATGGTGACCTTGATGAAGAAATTTACATGAAGCAGCCGGAAGGATTCATAGTAAAAGGTAAGGAAGAGATGGTATGCAAGCTAAAAAAGAGTTTGTATGGTTTAAAACAAGCCCCGAGACAGTGGTACAAGAAGTTTGATAACTTCATGCATAGAAGTGGTTACTCACGGTGTAATGCAGATCATTGTTGTTACTTCAAAAGGTGCGGTTCTAACTACATCATATTATTACTGTATGTGGATGATATGTTGGTTGCCGGAACATCTCTACAAGAAGTTGAGAATTTGAAGAAACAATTAGCAAGTGAGTTTGCAACGAAAGATCTTGGTGAAGCAAAACAGATTCTTGGTATGAGAATCATAAGGGACAAAGCTAAGGGAACTCTTATGCTTAGTCAAGCTGAATATATTGAACGAGTGTTGAAAAAGTTCAATATGGAGAATGCTAAACCAGTTAGTTCTCCACTTGGAAGTCAAATTCGTCTTTCAAGTATGCAGTGTGCGAAGACAGAAGAAGAAAAAGAGTACATGGCTAACGTACCGTATTCTTCAGCTATTGGGAGTCTAATGTATGCTATGGTGTGCACGAGACCGGATATTGCACATGCAGTGGGAGTAGTGAGTAGATATGCAAGTAACCCAGGAAAACAACATTGGGAAGTTGTGAAGTGGATTCTCAGGTATTTGAGAGGTAACACAAACGTACCATTGTGTTATGGAAGAGGTGGTTTTATCTTGAGGGGTTATGTGGATGCAGACTTCGCAGGTGATGTAGATAAAAAGCGAAGTACGACCGGTTATGTTTATACTATGGGGTCAGCTGCAGTGAGTTGGAACTCACGGTTACAGAAGTTGGTGACATTGTCTACTACGGAAGTGGAGTACGTAGCGGTGACGGAAGCGAGCAAGGAGATGATTTGGTTACAAGGATTATTAACTGAGTTGGGAAAGGAACAAGGAGATAGTGTTCTGTTTAGCGACAGTCAAAGTGCTATACATTTAGCCAAGAACTCAACCTATCATGCTAGGACGAAGCATATAGATATCCGTTATCATTTCATTCGGGATCTCTTGGAAGAAGGAGAGTCGAAGCTCGAGAAGATTCTTGGTTCGAAGAATCCGGCTGATATGTTTACCAAGGGAGTTACATCAGACAAGCTAAAGCTCTGCAAGGCTTTAGTTGGTCTCTCAGAATGAGGATCTGGGAGGGGAGCCGCACTGACATGAAGATGTTTTAGCACCGTCAATCCAAAGTTGAAGAATCGAAGACAATCAATGAGTCTTCAAAGTGGGAGATTGTTAGTTATTGAAGACTAATTAATTGTTTCCTAAGTTAGTTGTGATTATTTTAGGAAAAGGGGTTTCCTAAACCGGTTAGAATTCTTGGTGGCCAAGTTTGTAACCTATATAAATAGGTAATTAGGCCTTATAGAATTTGTGTGTGTGTGAAGAAAATTGTATAGCTTTTAGGGTAAAAAGCTAGGGTTTCATTGTGAGAGCATATTGGTGAGGAACATGAGACAAGGTTATCGTCTCGGGTAATTGTTGCGGTGTAACCAAGGGTTTGCTGGGATTCACACGACGTTGTAATCGTTTTTCTTCATAGTGGATTTGAGTTGGCGCGGCTCAAAGTGGACGTAGACAATATATACACTTTGTATGTATTGGTCGTACCACTATAAATTTTATGTCTTGTGAGTTGATTTATCTTTCTCGTATTATTATTGTTGCTTGTGCTTGGTTTACTTATTATTCATCATAATATCTCAATATACTGTTATTCCGCGGTTGTCAGTGATTCCATAAAAATCCTGACATAACATACAACATATAACCAGAAGAAAAAAAGTTTCTGACAATTCTTTCAGCAAGCTTTTTATCAATGACAAGTTTGATACTGTGAAATACAACGACGGGGCTCTCAGCAAATAAAACCCGCAAGTCTTTCTTGAAAATCAACCAAACAAACAGATAAAAAAAAGGGTCAATGCAAGATCATGCTTTAGAGGAAAAAGCCGATCAATGCAAAATAAGATACAATACAACACATATTGGTCTATCTAGGAAGACTGTGTGCCGGAAGATTATTGTTGTGATACTATTATTGTCTATCTAGGAAGACTGTGTGCCGGAAAATTGCGTAATGGGTTTGCCTTCAGCAGCTCTGACTCCCTGTACAAAATTTAGAAGTTATAAGTCACAACTTAAGATTTCTCTAACGGGTAACAAAATGAGGCATTAAGCTTACTTCTTAAGTTCAGCACCATCCACTCTCCTAAGTTGCTTGAGCGAAGACTTTTCATCTTTGGTGGCTTTCGCTGATCTGATTAACAAAAAGAAAGGAAATAAATACCAGTATGCTTGTTATAGGGTGGAACATGTCTTCACAAGTATGGACTAAATGCGACAAGTGACTGGCAGAGGCTGAAGCCATAAACTGAAAAATGTTTACAGTTTACAGTCACTTCTCCTAACGTTACAAGTAACTTAAAAGTACAAAAATTATCTGCAAGGTTAAATTCATCAGGGCTTACTCTGCACATTCTTCGTCAACGAACACCTGAATACAAGCGCTAGCTGCTGGTACAGCTCTAGAAACAGGTCTTTGCGGAATCTGATAGAACAAATGGACTACCATGAGTTTTCATTGGTTCATTGGTTTGTAGACAGTTAAATTATAAATATACGGTGCCAATCAAGCGTGTTAAACTGGAACAGCATGATTTAAGATTTAGGCTTAACCTTAGTTGAAGTCCACTTAGCAGGTATTGCAGAATTCTCCTTATTTCGCTCCGAACGAGTTCCAAGAGAGAATACTTTCTTGTCATTCTTCAATATTTCTGGTTGATGACTTGGGGCAGCACTCTCATTTGTATCTTTATAAATGGAAATTGTTGAAGGACACCTGCAGAAATGAAATTGTCAACAACATTAAACATAAAGAAGTGAGTGTATAAATAAGCGAATTGGACTATGTAGGAAATACACATATTCTCATATTCTGACTTCCATACAATCAAATTAGAGTTTGAATAACACGATGCCATAACATCATGGCATAAAACAACTGATTCCCTGAAAAACAGTCAAGATTGAGCAGAAAACAGGTTTCCCAAAACAGGAATGAGTACAGCTGACAGACAATCAATCTCCATTTGTTGTAGAAATTCAGCAATTTCCGTGCAGAAACAAGCAATAAACGATCAGCTTAATAATGAATAGTTGCATAGCCACTATCCATATAACAATATCCAGATAATAATTTGGTAGCATAAAGTCAAGAATATGGGGCATGCCACACAAGTCTACATGCCCCAATACCACACTCCAACCATGATCTTGCACGATCAAAATTTCTCACCTATCTATCTTCAGCTTTTTGTTAGCAAGATCAGTTTTCTGCTTCAACTGTCTTCCTGCAATATTTAAATTATGCAATTACATGAAGGTGAGAACTTTAATGGAAAGTGAAAAACTGAAAGTATAAAGTAGACTTATTGACATCAATGAAAACAAAAAGGTACGACTTACTGGCTTCTCCTGTAGTCAAGACAGTTCCAAAGCTTCTGTGAGGTAAATGACTATCTTCTGGCTCCTCCTACATTTTAAAATACAGAAAACAATAAATAACAATGAACATGTAGAAAGAACAAAAAACCAATCATTGCCTTCAGAAACGTACCACGGGAGCTTGAGGTCTTCTCATGGAGCGAGTAAAAAACTTCCTGAAAGATGCTTCCATTTTCTCTATTGGCTGTGCTTTTCTGAGAGATGTAAAGTTATTCGTTAGTTAACAGTTTAAAACATAAGAGACAAACATATAAAAGCAAATTAAATAAACCGATGCAAGAATGCAAGATATAGAGGAACAAAAAGAAAATGAGATGCGGAGGATGGTTGTGCTTTACCATTATTTACTAATATAAGTTATATAACCATAGGCCCCCTTATACCAAATTAAAGTGGTCTAATAATTGACAAAAAGCTTTACATTACTAACAAAATGAATTTACATATATAAACCAAATGGAATAAAAGGGTTGCATTACCTCTCCATGCCAAGGTTGAATATTTCATTTGCAGTTTTCAGCTTATTTTTCGACTCCAAATATAAACCATATGAAATGTAATATGCCGAATGTGATTGACCTATCCCATTTGATTGAAGAAATTTGTATATGACCTCAGCATCAGCACAATTCTCTGCCTGAAAACCCCAACATATAACTCAACTAATGATCTCATGGAAATTTTCAATATGCTTCAAAGTTAAAGTAAAGTAAAACAATGATAATGGGTGAACTTACATATTCCAACCACACTTTGAGGTAACGACGGTCCTCCTTGTACTGCTCCGAATTCCAAAAAGTGCGTACACATTGTTCATAAATCACAACCAATCCCGAACAGTCTCCACCGGTGGGAAAGGACTCTTGGACCCATTTGATGCACCTTCATGTATCACATAGGATTATAGTAACTTAATATCAGTGCTGGTCTATACTCTATATATTTGACATAAATTGAAGAAATAAAATGGAAATTCTAATACTCTACCAAATTTCTACTCTATTAAGTAGAGTCCAATACATCTGCAGAATTTCTACTCTATTAAGTAGAGTCCAGTACATTGAAGAATCTAACAGAGAAACCAAAGCAGCAGCCTCTCTTAGCCCACATGTTTCTTAGAGTCACTAAATTATAGACTTTATATATCATGCCCATGAGCATCAGGATTCGATCCAAACCGACTAATAACAATAAAAGGTTCTACTTTGACCCCCCTAAGAAACTACTCAAAATCCCCATGGTTAATAAGTAACCCCAACAAGTTAAAAATACAATCTTTTCAAACAATATATTCAAAATCCCTAAAGAACTGCCTCCACCGCTAAACCCAAAATCCCCTAAAATTTCCACATCTACAGAAAATTAAAATAAATTTTAAAACTGAAAATAATGAAAAACCCTAATTTACAATCAAGAAATAAGCCAAGGAAAGGAAAGGAAAGAAGATGGGTACTTACTCGATCCAAGTTTTAAGAGGATCATCTCCTTTATATTCATCAATTGCCGTAATAAGTCTCCTAAATTCCCCCAAAATACAAAGTAACAAAAACAAATTAAAAATCGCCATTACATCCAGCTGAAATCAATGAAAACATACAAATTCTTACAAATAACTAGTGCTAGGAAGATCTAAAAACATTACCTTCTTTCCTCAATAAGAGATTTTTTGAGGTGATTATCAGTTTGTGATTTGAGTGCTTCATTTAAAACACTAACATTTCGTCCTCTTTTCATAGGTCTAACGTTTTCTTTGAAAAGTTCCCATTCGTTCCCAGTTGTTTTATTGGAAAGTAGAAACGCTGTCTCTGGATCTAAGGTACTGATTCCTTCCATGTCTGCGATATATGTCTTCCTGCTTCTGATTCCGTTAATTCTAGAGAGAGAGAGTTAAGATATTTGAATTTCGAAATCTGGCGTTTTTGATCGTTGGAGTTTGGAAAGTATGGGAGCCTAGGGCAGTAAAATGGCTTTTAAAGACTTCAGATTGCAAACGGGCTTGGGCTATGTAAGGAAAGTGATTAATAGTGGGTCCACGAAGGGCTGACAAAAAAAACCAACAGATCTTCCTCGGGTGAGCATTCGGCACAGAATCCGTGGATTCGATCCGGACCAAGTGTATGTTAATGGGTTGGATGCGGATGAAATTTTCCAAACCCAATGGATTATGGATTGGGCCCGGGTGCAATCTTGAAAATATGTTGAACATCTATACTCGTTAGATTGTAAATTGGGATTTTTTAGTAGACATGTGAATTAGCTTTCAAATATATTTACGTCTTAACATATTAACATGTTTTGACTTCAGGAATGGTAAACACAAATTAATTGTCTTAATTATGTGCATGTGCGGTGTTTTTCCTGGGAAAACTTTCTCAGGGTGGTCCTCTCAGGGTGATATCTTATGCTTGTTACATAATAGTGTTATGGTGTTTAAGCATATATTGACTAATTTTTCTTTCTAAAATGACCTAGGTGTTCTTATATTATAAGTATGGATCGATGAAGTCATTTTTGTTGTCTTTATATATTTCTCTAATATAAGTTTTAATTATAAAACAAATCCATTGGATTATCCGCATCCAATCCGTCCATCTGTGCATTTACTGGATGCAAATCCGTTGGATGATGGATTAGATGTGGATGGAAAATTTGAAATCCGTAATGAATTGGACTGGATGCAGATGAGGTAAACCGACCCATACAGATCGATGTTCACCCTAATCCGCCAAAACTGATCGTCTTCACGTGTTTTTTTAGCGGTTGGAAGACCGATCAACCTCTAGGTGGATTGGGATGCTAAAATGCCTCTAGAAAATATGGTTTTGATACTGCTTAAAACTAAGATTGTGGTTGATAACATTTAATTCCATATAATTAACCATCTTTCCATAGTAGCATGTTTTCCCTCGTTCGATAACAAATCTAAATACATAGAATTACAGGCCTAGTTAATACAAAGCGTGCACTCAGGAAAGTCTGTTTTTAACTTAATCCATAGAATTCTATGGAAACTGTTTCTTTGCCTCCCACACTGGATACTGCTTCCACAAAATACACTTTCCATATAATTATTTTCATTCACTAGTATCAAATATGGCATAAAAGTCAGAAACTCTGGATTTTTTTATTGGCAAGCATAACTCGATTAAAAGGCATAAAAACGACGCATGTACGGATACAACTAACGGATAACAACAACAACAAAAAAACAAAAACAAAATCTGGGAAAAGAAAATCAAATTAGCTAACAACTTACCTTCATGTTCAGATGATTATTTTTGAAACTTAGTTATACTAATTATATTATTGGTTTCTTTCAAGGCGATTAGTTATCAAAAGATGAGGATGGAGTATTAGTTAAGCATAAATCAATTAACGATGAAGAAAATTCAAGAAAATGCTTCACAAAATACCAAGAAAGATTGATGTCAATCTGCCATTAAATATGGAGGTATTGATTGTGGATTTTTGACGAATGATAGATTTGTAAAATTACATCGTGTATTATGTATCTCCGATCAACATCGGAATCATAAGAAATTCATGTCTTCTCCTTCCACAAGAGAAGTGAATTGTAGTTCTGTAATCTCATCAAATGTAATAATATATAACGGCAAAATTAGGGCTTCTGAAGCAGAACCTTCACTATTCCATGTATTTTACAGTTAAGCTGAAAGACTCAGCATTTCTTATTTGAATTCGGAATTCATCTCTGGTATCTGAACTTCCCCAGAATAATATTCAGAATTAATATGATGACCATCGACTCATGTCTGAATCAATTAAATGCTCCTAGACATATTTCCTGCTAGTATAGAACGACTAGTTAATTAAACCTAATGCAGTATTCATCGGTTGAATTCCTACAAAAATACACTAATTAAACCCTAATATTCACTTTCTCGGATTCATAGCTATTATCAGTTAAATTCCATGGAATAGTAATGATATTTACCTTTCGGGCATAAGGGGCACCCCCGAGCAAGCCCCGAGTAAAAAACACGGGTATATTTAATAATATTGCTCAAAGGAGCATCCAAAAATATGGAAGAACAAGGATATGGAAGTTGTATCAAAACTGGAAAAGGAAGATAGATAAAATAAAAAGAAAAAAAAAACAACGTGAGGGTAGGCAGGTTGGTCTTTCAAGCAAAATTAAGAGTTTCAATCAAAACTCAAATTCTTCATAAAATGACGAAATAATACTCGATGGACCATCAAAAAATTCCAAAATTCTCAGGATTGGTCCGCGAACAACATAGTGACACGAGCATGCCATCATGGCTGGCCATAGTCGGCTCCGTGCTTTACAAAATTCGGTCCCATCTCCATCATTTATTAATGACCTAATTAATCTTCTGGAGTTCATATTTGGTTCAAACTCTCTCCTACAACTTGGAATATGATCCATTCACCATCAGATGGTCTCACGACCACCAAGGGCCGGTTTCTACACCCCTATCCTCTCCCCATAGTTAGGTTTTATTACCTAATGCTCAGTTAAGCATTATTTTTATTATGGTTAAAACAACATGATTAATTATCTTTTGACAAATTGCTCTGCAACTGACTTTGGTGAATGCTCAGTCAAGCATCTGGAGGCCACATGGTCGGTCCATCGCCACCATGGTCGGTCCCTCTCTCTTCCATTGGCTTAATGATTGATGAATCATCCATCTGCCAAAATTAGGGTTTTGAACCTAATGCTCTGTTGAGCATAATTCTGAACAGGTTCGAACGCCAATAATTGTTATGTTGATCCAGCAATCAACATTTTAATTAATATTAATATTCAGCTACCAATATTATTCATATTTAATTAATATTTTATTGATTCAATTATCAATTGCTTTGCACAGCAATATTTCTCATGTTAATTCAACCATCAACATTCGATAATTTCATACTAATCCAGCTATCAGTATTTTATTGGTTCATCAACCAACATTTGGTTCGTTAGTCGACTATTTTTTTTAATATTATAATCTCTCCTTGTCATTCGAATGATTCATGACACATGGATTGAGATGAACCTTTTATGATCATTCATCAATGATTATTTTCATACAACTTCCTGTCAAATGCTTGACGCATCAACATCATGGATTATGATCGATCCAACAATCTCATTAACCTATGCTCATCAATCCAAGTTATTCAACTATCATTACTGCTTCAGCTAGCATAATGATATGTCACGGTCATCAATGACCTAATTCAAAATCCATGGTCCACAAAGCATATTACTGTTCTAGCAAACATTACATGCTTCATCCATCATAATCATGAATAACGAACTATGTTCAATTCATCAGTCAAGATTCATGGTTTGACTAGGTCAACAGTTGACCACATAAAATATGTATGCAAAGCAGACTTTCACATTAGACATTAATTCATGTCACATGGGGAATATTCACTAGGGTTTTGGTCTGACGGCCTACAACACATGCGATGTGCAATACATCCACGATGAGAAATGTGAGTAAGTCGTGCTGACAGTTGAAGGAGTAAATGGAATAGTGGATGGTCAATCAACCAAGTCTTCCATGCAAAGCGGAAGTGTGGTTTATGCACGTTCTCCCACTTCCCCATTCTTCCACTCTTTTCAACTGTCACTACTTACAGGAGATCGATGTGCCGCAATAAATAGCTTTCTCAACCTATGATTTGATAACTAAGACAACTAAAGCGAGTAAGACTCAACACAAAACTGTTAATTATCAAACACTTATAGAGAATTTCTCTCATCTACACAGAGAAATTAAATCATCTTTAAAGCAGTTCAACACATCACATCATCAATTGATCAATCTCCATTGATCTTTTCACATTCTCAGCTTCCCTTCTTATAGACCGAGCCTTCTCCTTCCTTGTGACCGAATTGAATCTGGAACAGCCATTGTCTTGGTTTAGGACAAAGTCCTACATATTAGTCTCTCGAACTCAAAGTACTCGTGTGTAGTACATTTTTTTAAAGGTTCAGACGATTTGCTTCATCAAGCACTTGCCTCCTCCACCACTTTTCACCAGAAAACCAATAAACTGTTTTTACCCGCAAACAGGAGGAAACATGTCAATCACTTTAAAAAAAATGATGGGTTTTTGATTGTTAAATTTTTCATTACATATTCTTTTTATATTTTTATTGATCCATAAATTAGTTGATTGAATGTATTAATCATGAACGCTAAAAAATAAATGGCTTGTAGAAAAAGTTGTACGCCTTCCCTATTTTATTTTTTTATATTGGATCTCATTGAAACATTAGACACTAGCGTATATTGAGGATTATCAACGTCAAGTGAAATATGAACGGTCATTGTTGTTTAATGGAAGAAACTAGGGTTTCAAAAAATTAAGGAAATGAGATTCAATTCAAAGAGAGAGAGAGAGACAGGGGTTTAGGGTTTCTGAAAGCAAAAGATAAAAATTGAAAATGGGGGTACCGTTAGTTCATACTTTTTTTATTTGACGTAATATAGGGAAGGCTTGCATTTACGAACTACCAGTCGGTATATTTTCAGAGAAGGATTTATTTGGCTCTGCATATGTTATTTGAGTAGATGTAATCAAGAATTGACTTTTGACTTTTCTTTTATTTGACGCCAATTAATTATTTTGATTTGCAAATATGGGAAGACTAAATTTGCTAAATTATCACAACCGGTGTTTCATTGCTGGAGTTGTAATTGTATCTTGAACATTGAAAGTGGTTGCTATGCTAAGTTTGGAGCGAAAGAACCAGAGATTTGGAATCCCATCAAGTTAACTTTGTTTACCTTGTCGACTATCAAATTTGTATCCATTTTCTCCATGAGTTTTGCTTAGAGTAACTTGTCTTTGGCAATGTTGGAAAATGTGGTTTTCGATAAGCACACTATGAAAGTTGATTACAGGTAACTCGTAATCAGATTGTTGTTATTGTATCGATAATGTCCATGATAAAACCAGTTTCTCCCAAAAGCATTCTTTCTTTCTTACTTAAGTGGAAATCAACCAATGATGAATTCCAAGAAAATACTTAACAAAGTACCAAAAAAGATTCATGTGCTTCAAAAAAAAATAAAAAAAGATTGATGTCTAGTATTAAATATGGAGGAAACATGTCAATCACATAAAAAATATGATGGATGTTGAATTGCTCATCACATTTTCTTTTTATATTTTTGTTGATCCACAAATTAGTTGATGGAATGTGCTAACTAGATTACCGTGTGGGGTGGGGGGAGACCGAGGATTTGATCTTATTGGTCAGATTTAATTTAACTAAAATCTTCTAATTTACGACCTAAAATAAATTAGGAATGTATATACCCGTTAAAAATTGTTTATATTTTATGCCACGTTTTTTTCCCACACTGTTTAAATTTTGTTTAATTTGAAGCAATTGTAGATGAAATTGATGTGATTCTTTCGATTTGATGGAATTTATACATAATTCGAGATCCCAAATCTTTCATTATCAAATCAATTTTATAAAGTGTTGATCTATTTCGGTCCAATTTGATCGAATTAAATGAAATTGAATAAAACCGTTACAAATCCGAGCAGACCATGGTTGTTTAAAAGATTTTAGATCGAAATAATTGATGATCAATTCAAGTTTTGTTCGAGTTAATATTATTTAAAAATAGTAGGGGATTATACCTCTCTGATTATCAAATCAAATTTTGGAAAAAACTACCAATTCCTATTCAACTGAATCAATTAGAAATAAATAAAAAATGTTGCGACCATTTTCATTTTAGCTTCCAAGTGGACATATATAAGGAATCTATTCGACCGTCCAATTACGATTGTTAATTTTCTTTATATATTAATAAGAGAGATACATTTTAGGTTAGGGTGTAACACTACCATTTGGGATCGTTTATTAACTCAAGAGTCTAAGATTTTTCTCCACTCGTCTCTGTGTAATCTCAGTCCGAGATTTCTTTGACAACAATCATCTCTACTAAGTAACAATGGCAGGTAAATGCATCATTCTTATTTTAATGTCAAAAAAATGCTAAAATATCATGATATATCTATTGTTTTATCTTATCTTGGTTTAGTTTTAGGTTTTATTGGATTCATGAGAAGTTTGTAAGATTTTATCTCTTTTGAAATCCTATATTCTGTTTATGTTGGTGGTTTCAATTTCAAACCCTAACCCAGATATATATTTAGAACTTGTCATGTCGACTCAGATATATTTTGTATTAATGAATCCCCCAGTGATTATTTATTACACATTTTTAGTTATTCCTTGCGTTGACAAGAGATATGCAATCGAGTAATATATAATAAAGTTAGTATTATAGTGTGACACATGTAGTATGATTTTTGTAATCGTAATGTGGTCATTTTTTTGATTATTTTATTTGGGGTTTTGATATTCATGAATCTCATATGTTTCTTAGGTATAAGTCTTACTTTAATCTTTTGTTACATCACTTTAGGGTTTATGATGATGGATTTGTAATGATTTATCCTTATTATTAATCGTATGACTTTATTCCTTTTCAAGATAAGAGGAACTTCTATGAACAAGTCCTTAGTTTATATGAGATAAAACTGTAATGGCCTCCCCAACAAGAAATGACATGTATCCATAGGTATACATTCACACCATGCTTTGTCGCGGTAGGTAGGGATGATAGAAAACTGAACCAATTAACGTTTAGGAACACTTACTTTGGCCCCCTTATTAAGTCATGAAAGCTTTTATGATTTTGAACACATCTCTTCTGATCTGAAATCATTCGATTTATTTGTTTTTAATTTTGGAAGATATCCCGAGTTTTTATGATTTTGAACACATAACTTCTATTTTGAAATCATAATGTGGTTTTTTTTCTTTTTTAATTTTGTAAGAAATCACTAATTTTCAGATTGGCATTGTTAGGGGGTGTTAGAGCATAGCTCGGTTGAACCCACCAAGCGTTGGTATGTCAAGTTTGGTTGTCATATTTTAGTGAATCAAAACTCAATTAAAGAGTCGCTTGATTATGTACTAGAGACAACTTCATATAGGTTAGGCTAGAAAGATTAGGATTATGAGACATACAAGTATTACTCGAAGACTTGAAGAATGTGAAGAAGTAACAAGCTACATCGACGACATCATCCTTCCTCTTGAGGTTAGTAATATTGTGACTTGAACTGTTTCATTCCTAACGTATCTTTCTGATCATGCTTGTGGGGGGTCACTTTAGTGCTAAGAAGACTGTTGCTAAGATATTGCAGTGTGGATTCTATTGGCCTTCGTTGTTTAAAGATTCCCACAGTTACTGTGTTACTTGTGAACGTTGCCAGAAATTAGGAACCATTTCCCGTAGGAACATGATGCCCTTGAACCCTATTTTAGTTATTGAGGTCTTTGATGTGTGGGGTATTGACTTTATGGGTCCGTTTCCTAATTCTTTTGGTAACCTATACATCCTTGTCACTGTAGACTATGTCTCTAAGTGGATTGAGGCGGTTGCGTGTAAAACCAACGACCATAGGGTCGTAGTCCAGTTTTTGAAAGATAATATACTTACACGTTTTGGTACGCCGCGAGCTATAATTAGTGATGGAGGTTCACACTTTTGTAATAGACCATTTGCTCTTTTAATGAAACAGTATGGTATTACCCACAAAGTAGCTACCCCATATCACCCACAGACTAGTGGTCAGGTAGAGGTCTCCAATAGGGAAATTAAGCGTATTTTAGAGAAAACAGTTAATCCCAATAGGAAAGACTGGTCATTAAGGCTTACTGATGCCTTATGGGCTTACCGTACTGTGTTTAAGACACCCATTGGAATGTCACCTTATCGTTTAGTATTTGGCAAGGCATGTTACCTGCCTGTTGAGATAGAGCATAAAGCCTATTGGGCTATTAAGCAGCTAAACTTTTCACTTGACAAGGAAGGAGCTCACAGAAAGCTCCAGCTCAATGAGTTGGACGAGATTCGTAGAGATGCATACGATAGTGCTAAGGAGTATAAGAACAAAATGAAACTTGTGCATGATAAGAATATTTTACGAAAGTCATTTTCTCCAGGTCAAAAAGTTCTTCTGTATGACACTCGTTTGCATCTATTTCCCGGGAAGTTGCGCTCTCGGTGGACCGGTTCTTTTGTGGTCCGTACTGTTTTTCCTCATGGAGCTGTTGAGATCGATACACCGGATGGTAGTAGTTCTTTGAAGGTTAACGGTCAGAGATTGAAACCCTTTTTAGAGCCCTTTCTTACAGGTGATGTTGAGGAGGTCCCTCTGGAGGATCCTGCTTACCCTTGATTGACCATCGAGGTCATTGTATGTTGTATATTAGTTTTTGATTTCTCTCTTCACCCAGGTACTATCTTTCCAACTTCTCCTCGTGTTATTTTCGGTACTGCTCTTTCATTAGAAACATTGAGGACAATGTTAGATTTAAGTGTGGGGGAGTGATTAACTATTTGTTTATTTTTGTAGGAGTTTCTTTATCATATTATGACCAGCTGTTGAGCGGGTCAACAAAAAAAATAAAAATAAAAAATAAAATAAATAAAAATAAAAAATAAAAAATAAAATAAAATATGACCAGCTGTTGAGCGGATCTATTCTTTTGATTCAGATAACCAGCTGTTGAGCGGGT
Source organism: Papaver atlanticum (assembly GCA_023531105.1). Taxonomy (NCBI): domain Eukaryota; kingdom Viridiplantae; phylum Streptophyta; class Magnoliopsida; order Ranunculales; family Papaveraceae; genus Papaver; species Papaver atlanticum. Next base: position 6,297,598 of record JAJJMB010007130.1, read on the forward strand.
CTCTCTTGATGTTACACAAATGACCAGCTGTTGAGCGGGTCTATTCTTTTGATTCAGATAACCAGCTGTTGAGCGGGTCCCTCTTGGTGTTACGCAAATGACCAGCTGTTGAACCGGTCTTGAGGTTTTGCTCGAGGACTAGCAAAATGTAAGTGTGGGGGAATTTGATAAGCACGTAAGTGTGACGCATTTTCACCCATAACTACATTATCTAGGACTCATTTTATTTCTAATAAAGTTGTTTTAAGTCTTTTCTAAGGATAAGCTCTTGCGGCAAAATTGGCTCAAAAAGTGGTGTTTTACATCCCAGGATAGAGTACTAAAGGCACCCCAGAAATGCACCGGAAGCACCCAAGAAATACACCGGAGGAACCCCGAAAAAAGTGTTGAAAACACCCCAAAAAAAAGTCTAAAAGCACCCAAGGGACATTTGTTATTAAAACTCTCAGTTTGGATAAGGGGCACCTCAGTTGGGCACCTGCTATTCGCACCCCCGGTCTGGTTAGGGGGACACCCTTCTTCATCGTTTAAAAAAAGAATTTTGGCGGGAAAAATTCCAGTTTTCTGCGGAATTTTCTGTTGGATTTTTGGAGGAGTTTCAGTGAGATTCAATCAATGATTTTGATTGGGATGAACGTGATATGCCCAAACAATGGTGGTATGAGTGTTTTAATGCGTTCAGTTGGGATGGATATTCGTTGGGAAGAAAATATGCAATCTCGGAGTACAGCGTGCTTGAACGTGTGTTGATTGAGTTTTGATAGAGTTTGGTTGTTGTAGAAGTGTGGAGGAGTCAAACAAGGAAGTGTTGGAGCGTGTATACTGCGAACAGATGCGTGAGAACATAAAACAGAAAATAAAATATTCTCGAGTTAATGGTTGGATATCGAGAAGATTTTTGAGTTATTATGGGAGATTCTTAGTGCAGTTGGGTATATAAAGAGTGTAGGAGACTCATAGAAGGGCAGGGAGTTCAGGGAGAGAATAGGGAGACGTTTTAGAGCATCAAAAAAATCGAGAAAAAAGTTACAGGAAGTTGTTGTTTTCTGCTGCTGTGAAGAACACGAAGAACATAAAACGCACGCAGAACCGTCGTTTTCCAACAGTGACAACGACAATTGCTTGTGGGTCGTATTGCTACAGTGACAACAACACTTCATTTTTATCGTTCTCTGTAACAGCTCGGTTTGTAACAAATAAAACTGTTACAAACCCGGTTTTATTGTTTTTCTCCCATTTCATTATTGTGAACACCATTTTTGAGCAATAAAGATGAATTTTGAGCGTGTTTCCATGATGATGAGCTAATTCTCGCGTAACCAAGGCACGGAGGAAGCTATTTATGCATGAATAATTGGTAACTATTCTATTTTTCTCTAATTTGTATTTTATAATTCACTCAATCACTACTTTGTAGAATTTTAATTGTTTGCATAATTTTTCCTAATTAGTTGTGATTCAATTAGATAGGTTATACTTTGGTTAGATAATCTATGCTTAAGGGATACAATTAATGTTTGAGAATATGCTTGATCATTTGTGAATTAAGAAAAATAGATTTTAAAAATAATTAGAGTTTTGGAATTTTTACCATCATTCATTCATGTGTAATAGTGGAATCTAGTGTCTTGGTTATTTTCAATCTTGAAATAAAATTTGGGAATTAAATTTTCTCTATTTTTAGTTTAAATAAGTCTAAAATCAATTGCTTTCACAAGTCTTACGAACCTATTACTACCCCTATTCAAAATTCGATCAATTTTTGGCGCCTCCGACGCGGACTTGGTTTTAAGTTAGAGTTTTTAGACTTTTTTTTTTTTTTTTTTTTT
>JAJJMB010007130.1:6302256-6319369 GCA_023531105.1 Papaver atlanticum
TTGACTTAGGAGCCAGTGTGAACTTACTCCCATACCATGTGTACCTTAAGCTAGGACTTGGTGAGATGAAACCTACCCAGATAACACTTCAGTTAGCTGATAGGTCCGTAAAAATTCCTCGTGGTGTGATCGAGGATGTTCTTATTGAGGTCGACAAGTTTATTTATCCAGTGGATTTTGTTATCCTAGATACCCAACCTGTCCCTGACCCAGAGAACCAGATACCGGTAATTTTAGGTCGCCCGTTTTTAGCTACATCTAATGCGATCATCAACTGTCGAAACGGTATTATGAATTTGTCTTTTGGTAACATGACCATTGAGCTGAACATTTTTCATATTAGTAAGCTACCCTCTGAACTAGATGACTCGAGCATAGAAGAGGTCAACATGATAGGAACATTAGTCGAGGAGTCATTACCAAACACTTTGTTAGAAGATCCACTAGAGAAATGCCTAGCCCACTTTGGGATTGATTTTGATGATGATAATGTGATCAATGAGGTGAATGCTTTGTTAGATTCAACCCCTTTGTTGGACACTAGCAATATTTGGAAATCTAAGTTCGAACCACTACCAGTTTCTGAGTCTACTCGAGTTCCTTCGTTAGGAGAGCCTCCTAAGTTGGACCTTAAACCATTACCAGATACCTTGAAGTATGTGTTTTTAGGCCCAGCTGAAACTTTACCTGTGATTGTGGCATCCAACTTGGATAGTGATCAGGAAAGTAGGTTAGTAACCGTCCTTCAAAACAACAAGGAAGCTTTAGGATGGACCATAGCAGACATTAAGGGTATAAGTCCTACTGTTTGTATGCATCAGATTTATTTAGAGGAAGATACCAAACCTTCTAGGGAGATGCAACGTCGACTAAACCCTAATATGAAAGAAGTAGTTCGAACCGAGGTTCTTAAGTTGTTAGATGCAGGCATTATCTACCCTATTTCAGACAGCAAGTGGGTCAGCCCTGTTCAGGTTGTCCCCAAGAAATCCGGTATTACTGTAGTCCAGAATGAGAACAATGAGTTAATCCCAACCCGAGTGACCACGGGTTGGCGTGTTTGTATTGACTATAGGAAATTGAACAAGGTCACTAGGAAGGACCACTTTCCCCTTCCTTTCATCGACCAAATGCTAGAGAGATTAGCTGGACATAGTCACTACTGCTTCTTAGATGGCTACTGCGGATATAATCAGATCGTTATTACCCCTGAAGACCAAGAAAAAACTACTTTTACCTGTCCCTTTGGTACCTTTGCGTATAGACGCATGCCTTTCGGGCTTTGTAATGCCCTTGCAACTTTTCAGCGTTATATGATGAGCATATTTTCTGACATGGTAGAACAGTTCTTAGAGGTCTTTATGGATGATTTTTCAGTATTTGGTTCATCTTTTGATGAGTGCTTGCATCATTTGTCATTAGTTTTGACTAGGTGTAAGGAGAAGAATTTAGTGCTTAATTGGGAGAAATGTAATTTCATGGTTCGTTCAGGAATTGTTTTAGGGCATATCGTATCATCAAAGGGTATAGAGGTAGATAAATCCAAAGTTGACCTTATTAAAACTTTACAGGTCCCAAAAACCGTAAGAGATATTAGGTCATTCTTAGGGCATGCAGGTTTTTATCATCGATTCATTAAGGATTTTAGCTTAATTTCTAGACCTCTTTGCAATTTGCTTGAAAAAGATGTTAAGTTTGTCTTTGATGATGCTTGTTTAGAGGCTTTTGAGAAGCTTAAGACTTTACTCACTACCGCCCCCATAGTCCAGGCACCCAATTGGAACCTACCCTTTGAGATCATGTGTGATGCTTCAGATTTTTCTATTGGTGTTGTGCTAGGTCAGCGAGAAAACAAATTACTCCATGTAATTTACTATGCTAGCAAAACTCTGAATGATGCCCAGTTGAACTATACTACTACAGAGAAGGAACTGTTAGCCATTGTGTTCTCCTTAGACAAGTTTAGACCCTACCTTTTAGGTTCTAAGGTTATAATCTTCACTGATCATGCTGCTTTGAAGTATCTTCTTTCCAAGAAGGATACAAAACCTAGATTGATTAGATGGATCCTATTGTTGAAGGAATTTTCCTTAGACATTAGAGACAAAAAAGGTGCAGAAAATGTAGTAGCAGACCACTTGTCTAGGATTGTTGTGGATACCCCTGATGATTCCCCGCCTGTTAGAGATAGTTTTCCTGATGAACAACTGTTCTTTGTTACCCAATTACCTTGGTATGCGAATATAGTGAACTATCTTGTTACTGGTCAAATGCCCCAACATTGGGGTAAACAAGATCGTTCTAGATTTTTAGCTGAGGTTAAACACTTCTTTTGGGATGATCCTTATTTGTTTAAGTATTGTCCAGACCAGATTATTAGGAGATGTATACATGAGATCAAAAATTGATCGAATTTTGAATAGTGGTAGTAATAGGTTCGTAAGACTTGTGAAAGCAATTGATTTTAGACTTATTTAAACTAAAAATAGAGAAAATTTAATTCCCAAATTTTATTTCAAGATTGAAAATAACCAAGACACTAGATTCCACTATTACACATGAATGAATGATGGTAAAAATTCCAAAACTCTAATTATTTTTAAAATCTATTTTTCTTAATTCACAAATGATCAAGCATATTCTCAAACATTAATTGTATCCCTTAAGCATAGATTATCTAACCAAAGTATAACCTATCTAATTGAATCACAACTAATTAGGAAAAATTATGCAAACAATTAAAATTCTACAAAGTAGTGATTGAGTGAATTATAAAATACAAATTAGAGAAAAATAGAATAGTTACCAATTATTCATGCATAAATAGCTTCCTCCGTGCCTTGGTTACGCGAGAATTAGCTCATCATCATGGAAACACGCTCAAAATTCATCTTTATTGCTCAAAAACGGTGTTCACAATAATGAAATGGGAGAAAAACAATAAAACCGGGTTTGTAACAGTTTTATTTGTTACAAACCGAGCTGTTACAGAGAACGATAAAAATGAAGTGTTGTTGTCACTGTAGCAATACGACCCACAAGCAATTGTCGTTGTCACTGTTGGAAAACGACGGTTCTGCGTGCGTTTTATGTTCTTCGTGTTCTTCACAGCAGCAGAAAACAGCAACTTCCTGTAACTTTTTTATCGATTTTTTTGATGCTCTAAAACGTCTCCCTATTCTCTCCCTGAACTCCCTGCCCTTCTATGAGTCTCCTACACTCTTTATATACCCAACTGCACCAAGAATCTCCCATAATTACTCAAAAATCTTCTCGATATCCAACCATTAACTCGAGAATATTTTATTTTCTGTTTTATGTTCTCACGCATCTGTTCGCAGTATACACGCTCCAACACTTCCTTGTTTGACTCCTCCACACTTCTACAGCAACCAAACTCTATCAAAACTCAATCAACACACGTTCAAGCACGCTGTACTCCGAGATTGCATATTTTCTTCCCAACGAATATCCATCCCAACTGAACGCATTAAAACACTCATACCACCATTGTTTGGGCATATCACGTTCATCCCAATCAAAATCAGTGATTGAATCTCACTGAAACTCCTCCAAAAATCTAACAGAAAATTCCGCAGAAAACTAGAATTTTTCCCGTCAAAATTCTTTTTTTAAACGATGAAGAAGGGTGTCCTCTAACCAGACCGGGGGTGCGAATAGCAGGTGCCCAACTGAGGTGCCCCTTATCCAAACTGAGAGTCCGAATAACAAATGTCCCTTGGGTGCCTTTGGACTTTTTTTTGGGTGTTTTCAACACTTTTTTCGGGGTTCCTCCGGTGTATTTCTGGGGTGCTTCCGGTGCATTTCTGGGGTGCCTTTAGTACTCTATCCTGGGGTGTAAAACACCACTTTTTGAGCCAATTTTGCCGCAAGAGCTTATCCCTAGAAAAGACTTAGAACAACTTTATTAAAAATAAAATGAGTCCTAGATAATGTAGTTATGGGTGAAAATGCGTCCCACTTACGTGCTTATCACTTTCAAGTCGTGCTATATTGAAAACATAACTGCGAAGCTGTGAATGATTATACTCTAGTAGACATAGTGTTAAGGAATTAGAATACGAAGTATAACGCTTATCTTTTGAACTTCGTATATAAGACATCGACATAATCGTATGAATGCTATTGTGATTATGTGTATGGGTATGGGTGAAGATTTCGTCCTAGGAAAAAATGTTTACATTCGTTTAAAGAAAGTTCATTCATGAACTTGTTTTATGAATCGAAAGGGAAATCGCTAGGCTTATTGGTATTGTTATTCATTGCATATCTTTGGATTACCAATATGTATGAGTTAGTAGAACCATTATGTATCTTGGTAAAACTAGTCAATATGCCTGACTTATGTATTTGTATGACTTTTATTAGTGATGAAAAAGCGGGGGTCTAACAACCTCACCCAATATTTCGCTTAGCAATCTGTATGGACTAACTCCAATATACTTTACAAGAGAATCAACTAGACAGTTAGACTCAATCTTATAAAAAGTATATCAAAGAGTTATATCTCAATCTCTCAATTCAATCCGCAATCAAGCAAATAATAATTTGCGAGCCCGATTGAATACACGAGAGATAACTTGAACGGTACCAAAGACCAATGTTCAAGGATCAATCAATTTCAATCAACAACCAAAGGTTGGATTTACCAATTGACCGATTCAATGCACAACCTGTGATATTTCAATTATATAACAAAATATAATGCAAAAAACAAATAACACAAACACAAGAAGTTTTGTTAACGAGGAAACCGCAAATGCAGAAAAGACCCGGGACCTAGTCCAGATTGAACACCACACTGTATTAAGCCGCTACAGACACTAGCCTTCTACAAACTAACTTTGGTTTGGACTGTAGTTGAACCCCAATCAATCTCATACTAATTCAAGGTACAGTTGCGCTCCTTACATCTCTGATCCCAGCAGGATACTACGCACTTGATTCCCTTAGCTGATCTCACCCACAACTAAGAGTTTCTACGACCCAAAGTCGAAGACTTTAATAAACAAATATGTCTCACACAGAAGAGTATATATATGAATAGATAAATCTATCTCCGACAGAAATACCTATGAGTTTTGTTCCGTCTTTTGATAAATCAAGGTGAACAGGAACCAATCGATAACCCGGACTTATATTCCCGAAGAACAACCTAGAAATATCAATCACCTCACAATAATCTTAATCGACTAGCGAAACAAGATATTGTGGAATCACAAACGATGAGATAAAGGTGTTTGTGACTACTTTTCTATCTTGCCTATCGGAGATATAAATCTCAAGACAATCTTACGATTGTACTCAATCACGATAGAAACAACAAGATCAGATTACGCAACTACAGAGAAAATAGTTGGGTCTGGCTTCACAATCCCAATGAAGTCTTTAAGTCTCGAGAGAAACCTAAGGTTAAAGGAGAATCGACTCTAGCTTATAAAACTAGTATCACACATGAGGTGTGGGGATTAGGTTTCCCAGTTGCTAGAGTTCTCCTTTATATAGTCTCCAAATCAGGGTTTGCAATCTAAGTTACCTTGGTAACAAAGCATTTAATATTCACCGTTAGATGAAAACCTGATTAGATTCAAGCTAATATCTTTCAACCGTTAGATCGAACTTAGCTTGTTATACACAAATAAAATGTAACTTCATTTAGGTTTGAGTAACCGTACCTAAACGTGTACACTTAGTTGGTTCAACAATAGTTAACCAATGGTTAGCCATATGAGCACTTTCATATCAACCTTATTCATCTTCACCATAACTTGTTCAAGTGACTCAAATGAACTAGTTAGAGAGTTGTTCAATTGCTTAGATCTTATAGAAGTGTACAAGACACAATCGAAGCAAAATCGGTTTTGATTCACTCAAATCGATTCATGAATATTATAGCCAAGGTTTGCAAAGATTGCATTCCTTATTTTATAAATGTTTTAGTTCATGAACAAACCGATTTTAGAAAGTAACCTACTTAAGTATGCAAACGGGTACGCGTACTTAAGTAACCAGATTGAGTTTGTTTTTCACTTTCAAACTCCAGTATAAATTCACGGACGTGAACTTTACGCCAGTATGCGTACGGGTACGCATACTTACCCGGATTTCCAACAACCGCCAGTACGCGTACGGGTACGCATACTTTGGGTTCCCGGTTTTGGACTTTTACACAAATGTGAAAACACACTATGTTTATATCCAAAGATGGTTACATGTTCTAAACTTTCATTTCAATCATTGAAACTTTCTTAGAGGATGTTATATAGTTGTTATTCACAAACTATTTTTCATCAAAGCGATTTTCAAGTTATTGAAATAATCAACATTACTTTCGGCACTAGTAAGGATGAACTTGGCCAAAGCGAAAGCTTACCAACACATATTTCAAGGAATAGATAAGTGAGTTAAACTCGGCTCGAAATAACACATGTGTATAATTGAAGTCTATATAGCAATACCACTTTTGTCTCAAGATAGGAGATAGAATAGATAGACTTTTGAGTGATAGATAAGTTCAAGTCTCCACATACCTTTTTGTCGATGAAGTTCCACAAGTTCCTTGAGTAGTTCTTCGTCTTCGATAATGAACGCCGTTGAGTCTAGAGCTCAACTACACTTACTATCCTAGTCTGAGACTTCGCTATAAGTAGACTAGAAATCAAGACTTATAGTTTTGGAAACTAAATATGACAAACAATCTTGAGATAGCAACACTTGCAAGTTCGACCGAGCAGTGCTCTAACAAGTGCAACCAATCCTAATTAATTACCTAAGATGGTATGATCGATATTTGTAATTGGTGTTACCGATCCTAGTAATTAGTGTAACCGATCCTAATAATTGGTGTGACCGATCACAAAAGAGTGTGTAATCGATCCTTGTAATTGGTGTAACCGGTCCTGGTAATTGGTGTAACCGATCCTGGTAACTGGTGTGACCGATCATAAGTAATACCATGAGAATATGGTAACCGGTCCTGGTAATTGATGTAACCGATCCTGGTAACTGATGTAACCAGTCCCAGTAACCATATTAAGGTAGAACCGATCCTTGTGTTTGGTAGAACCATGAACCCATGATTAGTGTATTGATATTTGATCAATCACATAGTTCTTGGAAATCAAATGAACCAGTTCTAAACTTTTTTGGAAGTGTGGTATAATCGGTTCCGAGATTGTTAATATGAAAAAGGATTTACAAAGAAATAAGATGTTGACATACTTTGAACATGTTCAGTAACTCTTATCTTTTATTGTTCAAAGATATTCCTTAATAACTAAAGGAGATCCCGGACCGAAATAAGTTGAGAATCTTTTAATCAAGGTTGTTAATTTTATATTCTTTTAATTACCAGCAATTAAAATGCATATCTCTGGAAAATAAAAATTGGTAATGTGCATTTACTAATTGGAGATTTTCTAGTAGGATTTCGGTTATTTTTGGACAGAGCGTTTCTAGGAATTATGAAAACCGATTTGGAAATATATTGCATATCTTAAGAATATTTCGGTTTTGGAAATTCCTTGGTTCCAAACTTCTTTGGTCTATAAATACCCAAGTTTGCATTTCGAGCAAACTATCCTAAGAGCCAGCAAAACTACCTTGTTGTGTTGTTACTGGTGGAGTTGTCTATTCGGAGAGGAAAGTACCCTAATTAGGCGAAATCTCTTACGACCGCTCGTTTAAAGACTTCTGTGGGATCAAGAAGCTCTACGAGTACCGTTGGTGGGAAACTTGATAATTGCAGTATTATTAGCTTTCGATTTTATTTGATTGACTAACGGTTGTTGAACTTTGATTGCACCTAGTTTGTTTATTCTTTAGAATCTTCTCTTCTGATATAAGATTACTCAAACTAGGTCGAAGTGTCGACGGGATCTTTAGAACTGTTTGTAGATCTAAAGACATCTTGTGATAATCCATTGTTAACAGATTCCGTTCTATGCGTGATTAATCACAAGAGATTCAAATTGTGGTGTGCAGGTGTTTATTGAAGATTTAAGAAGATTTGAAGACAAATAAGATTTCTTATTGGTTTCATAATCTTTGGTGTGCACAAAACTTGATCGGATGGGATCCAACTATAATCGGTTTATCTTGATAGACTTGATTGGTTAGTTGCGTAGATCGGCATCAGTATTTAGTATCTTGATAGATCCTATTATTGATTGCAAAATCGAAACTCTGCTACTTTGGTAGTTGTTGGATGGATAGATCTAAACCCGACAAAGGAGTTTATTGGATTAAACAGAAGAGCCTTTGTCTAACTCATATCACTGAGATTGAATAGAGTTGTTACCGAACAGATTTATTGTTCCTTTACTGTTTGGAATACGAACCAAAGGAATTGTTCCAGTGCGTGCACTTATTGAATGTCGGAAGCGCAGGGATTCTGAAGAAACTAGGTGAACTATAGGTTTAGTTGCTTGGTCTCAACTATACCAATTTGGTGTGATTTTGTATAGCGGCTTAATTTTGAGAGTATTCAATTCTGGACTAGGTCCCGGGGTTTTTATGCATTTGCGGTTTCCTCGTTAACAAAATATTGTTGTGTCATTTACTTTTGTTTTCCGAAATTATAATTGTTGTTATTATAATTTAAAGTAAATTACACAAACGTTAATTTCGTATTACTTGATAGTGATCCTATAGAGTTTGGTTAAGTCCGAACCTATTATCAAGTAATCACACTTTGATTGTTGTATTGTCTCGATCTTGTATCCATAGACGATCACACAAAGTATGAATACCGATTCGTTGTATTGTCTTGACTCGGTCCATAGACAATCACTTTCGGTGAGAGGACTTATAGGTGGAAAAGTTTAAGATTGTGGTATATTTGGGTACCCTCGTCTTTTCAGGAGGTTTTCATCTAATTTTATTTCAGATCGGTAATCATATATGTTGTGTACTAATCATATATAACCAGTTGTTTTCGTCTTTCAGGTACTCATGGCACCCAGATGTCACGTATGCAACAAGGTGAAAAATGCTCTTATTTTCTTTTAAAATACTCTCGTTGATGTTATTCATAATCTGTTACTGCAAAAATCTTATGGACCCAACCTATTTGTGCACGTTGAAGAAAAAAATATAAAAACAACCACTTGTCCATTCAAGATGAATCTTCTGACTTCTTAAGTCATAGTTTAACTCCTTTGAGTTTATGTATTTGTCAACTATTTTTAGCACAAAGTTAGTCGTTTTTTTGGTTCAATAACTAATTGAGATGGAGGTAATAAACAACAACACATGTTGAAGTTGGCTCATTCTGAACATTCATGAGGAACGTATTAATTCTTTGTTACCGCTTCCTGAATGATACAATTTGTGTATTATCCATAACAAAGGTCTCATATATGTATTAAATTTCCCATAATATATTTGGTTATCAGAAACAAAAACCAGAAAAGAATAATAGTAGAAAGAGAATAACAATATATAATTCTTTAAATAAAACTTACTTGAACCGAGTCGAGTTAGATTCTTTCCTTAAGACGTTATTCATTTTGTGTATATGTTGTAACGGTTTGACAATGAAACGTCTCTCAAGATATAATAATTTCTTTCATCGTTAACAAGGCATTGAAATAACAACCAAAAAAGTAAACACAAATATGATGTAGTACAAACTCTTCTTTAACTCTTGACCACAATATGCAAACTTCAATTTTCTAGTACTAACTTTTTTTCTTCTGAAAACCATAAATGCAATAGAGAGTGAGTAGGTTTTATATAGTCCAAAGGTGACTTTTAGACAAATATTCTCATGGGGAGTCACGTCCCTTTAAATAAAGATGTTCAAATTAAAATGATAAGTTTCATATAAATGTACACAACCATTTGCAAGTTCATTCAAATTTAGGTAAGTATAGATATTTTGTTTTTCAAGGTTTTTAATGGTTTAAACTAAAGAGATCGTTTTCTAGTTTTGGGCATGCGAGAGATAAAACCTTGAGAATTATCCAGTTAATAGTTCATCATTGAAGACATGGAGTAATTGTTTATAGAAAATTGTTTAACTATATGCATGTTAAAATGTGGACATTCGCCTATAGATTATAAGGCGGACAATGTATTAGATGCAAATGACATTCCTAAATTCTAGATTGGACGCTGATGGGATGAAACACTAAGGATCTCATCCGATGGGACCAAGAGCTATATGTTTTTCTTTTACCAAGGAGAGAAAACAACCACTACGGTTGTTTTTTTCTAAAAGATGGGTTTCGATGATACGCCTATGGTTTTGTAACATGAAGAACTTGATTTTTGTAAAAAGATTTGTTCTCCATTGAACCATGATTATATTGATATCTTTATTTTACAATCCACTAAGAAATACAAAGCAAGTGATATTGTTTTTAAGGTTGAAAGTTTAACTTTATCTGATTGATAAAATGAGTAATAGCATGTTAGGCATCCAACCCTTTAGACACACAAGTAAAAGCCTTAAAGGAATCTTTTATTTATAACTGACTGTAAAGTTATAGTTGCAGAATTGATGTATTTGCAATGACTACTAGAATCTAATGAATTTGTTGATGTTGTTTCAGATAGTTACCCAACTTTTCTTGGAGAGCAAGTGTTAATTTAAAAATTCGTATAAGTTATTTTAATACTTTACAGTCAGTTTCGTTTAGGTTTAAGAATAATATTTTTTTCTTCTTTTTAGTAGATAAGTTAGTAAAAGAAGTTAGAGCTAAAGGTAGATCAATTAAGCGTAGGATAAACTATCTTTTTCTAAAAGGGCTAATCATAAGTTAGACACGTTACTACATGTTGTAATTTCCTGTGAAAGTTTAGTTCATCAATTAAAAAAAATGACTGATGCTAAACAGAGAAATTGAATGTTTAGATTATTTCTCAAGCATGTCATTTAGCATAGAAATGGTAAAAGCAACCTTAAACCTAATGTATTAAATTAAAAAATAACTTGAGAGTGTGAACTAATTTTGTGTTGAAATATAAATAAATATTTTCCTTCATATGGACTTTTATGGAGATTCTCAAAGCACTCACAAGGGAAAAAAGCGTTCCTTTTCCTTACTTTTAATAGAATTATATGGCTACGAAACTTAGAGAAGAAAAGATTGGTTTATTCGACCCAAATTGTGAGGATTTTGGAGTATCATTTATATAGTAGTCTGATTACACAAGATATACATAGACCCTAACAACTTGATAAGAGAAAGACGAAGTCTAGATAAGTGATACATATGTTAGCCAGTGAAGAGACATTTTGAAGGCCCAGCTTGTTGATGAGAAGTTGTAAGTGTTCAACACCCAAAGGCTTTGTGAAGCTGATAAAAACAACGTAATATGTGGCGGTTTTATAAAACCAGGCGATACCCTTTCTCGAATAAAATGACAATCAATTTTTATATGGAGTAATTTCTATTTAGGCTTCGTGAAAGATTGGGTTTGCAGCTATGTGAATGACTGCTTGAGTGTAGCAAAACATGGGTATCGGTGATGGAAGTACAATGTGAAAATCCTTGAAGATATAAAATAACCATTGCAATTCAGTTGTAAGATTAAATAGAGCGTGGTATTACGTTCTACGTAAGATCGAGAGACAGTTGGTTGTTTCTTAGATTTCCACGAGATCGGGCTATAGCCCAAATTGTAAAACAACAGTAGTTTAATGTCTTGTGAATGGACAACCAGCCCATCCAGAGTCAGTAAAACCCCACAGTGTCAAAGAACTTGAATAAGAAAGTAAAATTCCATGACCAATTATACCCTTTAAATATCGTAAAAGATTGGTATGATATTTTGGACTAAACAATGTCAAACCAGAGTATTATCTTCAAATTCTATTCCTTTTGCATTACCATTAAAAATTCCTTTTATCTTATCTATGTCTCTTGACTATCATTTGTTTTCTTTTTTCTTGTATTTCTTATTTTCGACTTATTTTTTCTCTATTCTTATTATTATTATCAGTTTGAGTTCTTGTTTTTATGGATAACTAATTTTCTCTCTGTGTTTGCTTTGATTCCTGTATTCCATTTGAGATCAACCTATTGTGGTTCTTCTAAAAGCAGTGTGTTTTCAAAGTCTGTAGCAGTTGTGCAATATTTCAGCAGTCTTGTTTTATCATCAAAAGTCTATTTGGAGTATTGAAAAGTAGAATTCTATCAATCAGTGTGATTCTCTGTTTATATCTGAATAACCCAAGAAGAAGTTATAGCTCAAACCAATTTAGTATCTAATCCCAATTTGTCTCAATTGCTCTTTACCCCTGTTGAGTTTCAACATGATCCGATTCACTGTCTTTCCATTTTCTTTCTATCTAAGAAAAGGTAATTGTCAATCACTTAACTTACATACCATACTCAATCATTTTGTCCAGAAAATTGAATTAAAAAACGGCCAACTCAATTATGTGCATAACTCCAGATGAAACCGCAATTATAACTCATACGTTAAGCAATTCCCTCCAGATCATATTTTCCAAAATTTCCATCATTATTCAGATCCAAAATATATGCAAAAGACGTTATCTCTTCTCATTTCTGGGAATGAAAATAATTTTCATGTCATTTTTTTTGGGTACCTTATTGATTAGGCTAAACAATATAAACTCTAGTACCAACCAGGGGTTAGCCTAGCTAGCCAGGAGCGTGACTCTCAAGTAGGAGGTCAGCGGATCGAGTCTCTGCTCAAAAGTTTGGAGATCTCATGAAATACTCCTCTTATGTAAAATCTAGTTTAGAGTTTAAGTTCTTAATGTATCCTTTCCTATTAAAAAAAAAAGTACCAACCATTTTCTCAATATCAGTGTGCAACATTTCAAGGCCAAACACCAAATTCCTTTCATTTCCCATTGTGCTATCAGGGCTTCCTCTAACAATGAAAATATCTCCAACATTATTACAAGACTGAATATGCTAATCTCTGTGCTTTAACACAAAGAGCTATAAATCGAATCATCACGTATTCTCAAGTTGTGGATTCTGCAGCAGAGGATTCGTCAGCAAGTTTACTTGGTAAGGTTATCACTAAGATACCTTTGGACTTCACTGTCATACAAAATAAAATCAACAAAATGCGGAGAATACACAGACCTCTTCAAATCAACTCAATGGGTTCAACCTATTTGTTATCAAACCCAAGTCTGAAGAAGCTTGCGAAGAAATAATCAGCAGTGGCCAATGGGAAGTAACAAGTTACATGCAGGCGGTTCAAAAATACAACAATATGATCGAACTAAGTGACCATAAGTTCATATCTCAAGTATGGACAATTCAATTAAGGAACCTACTACTGGAACATCTCAACATTCAAATAGTTGATGATATCTGCAAGGATATTGGAAAAAAGGTGTATGTGTTACCAAAAAATTATCACCCTAGTGGTACTAAGCTCATAACTATTTGGGTAGAAGTTGATTTGAACAAGCCGTTAAAAAGAGGAGGTTAGCTCTTCGTACTGCTAGATCTAGCAAGATGCATTGGGCTAGATATAAATTCGAGAAAGGAAAAAACCCATAAGATTTGTAAGAAATGTTTTGTTGTTGATCATGATGACTCGGCTTGTGCAGCAATTACCAAGAATCTTAAAGTTTTTGCATATAACCCAGATTATTTTTTGGCTTTGGTTTCAGAATGATCCAGAGGGACATGCTTTGGTGGCATCCCTTGAAGAAGAAGACATGCGCCTAAATCAGGATAAGCCTAAAATTCTAGAAATTGATCCTCTTCTGAATCAGATGAGAATACAAAGAGAAATAGGATGAGAGACGCAGTAAAAACCGATTTTAAAGTTGTTCATCAAATCAATAACGTACACATAAACCCCACCTTTCAACCTTCCGATTTTTTTTTACTCCTACTATTGTGATGAATCACACTGATCTGCTACTTACTCCTTAAAGGCATCTCGTCGAGTGTGATATTGAAATGAGTAAAAGAGTTATTGAATCACATGCTTATGAAAATATCGCTCAGGGGATTCAAGGGAATACTTCAAATACGGTAATCTCCATCACCCCAAAGTTTAATTCTCTATTTAGGGTTATAATTAAAAATCAACCTATTTTAGGTCAACTATTAAATTTAATTCTAAATTTTCCAATGAAGGTTTTTTATTATTTTCATGGTTGTCATAATCATTTTCTCTGTTCATCCCCAATACTCTTTGTATGCTATCATTGTCTAACTATTACATAATTAAACAAACCCTAATAATAACTACTCTGTTCTCAATTATCCTTGTAGTATGTTATATTAATTTCAGTCTTTGTGCATCTAGTTACTAAAGTGGTTTAAAGAAGTTCTAATCTTATTCTCATCCCCATGGAATCCTGTCATGGAATTACCAGGGTTTCACCAACCCTGCAACTTGAATTTCCTTAACTAATTTAATTAAGAGTTAAAATCCTGATGTCATCTTTCTTTGCGAAACCAAGAATGACTCCATAAAAATGTATCAATACAGGAAGAGATTCAGATACCCTAATAATTGGGTTTACCCTTCTGCTAGTCTCGCAGGTGGTATAACTTTTATGTGGAAGAGTGGTTTCCAGTTTGATATTGTGCAAAATACAGATAAAATAATTAATGTCTTGGATGCTTATGATCCAAGTAATCATGAATTCCTAGTAACTTTCTCGGTATGGTTCTGTATACCATAACGAGAAATTACAACAATGGAATTATATTAAACAGATTGGTGACAGATCTAACCTACCATGGGGTTCTTATTGGTGATCTCAATATTACAATTGTTGCCCAAGAAAGGTCTACATTCTCAACCTCTACTACTACTGAATATCCAGTCATTCAAACTATTATTGACTCCTTTGATCTGGTGGGCTTAGGTTATATTGGTCTTAAGTTCACTTGGTCTAACAGACGAGGTGGCGATGACCTAATAAGAGCCAAACTTTATAGAACACTAGTTAATAGTTTATGTCTTGAGCATTATAGTAACTATTAAGTTTTTCACATAAACATTGTTGGGTCAGATCACTCACCCAGTATCTCGGGGACTAATCACCAAGGTAACAGACCCTATAGGTATTACAAGTGCTTGTTTAGTGATCCCACCTCCCATGAGGTTATTAAGAATGCATATTTTGTGATGTTAGGGGATCACCCACCTTCCCAACTTGTAAACAGACTTAGGTTTATCAAACATGATCTGAAAAAATGGAACATAAGCCACTTGGCCATATTCATCATAGAGTCAAAGATTTAGAAGCCCAACTTTCAGTCTCTGAATAACATACCTAATATAATTCAGAACAATTAAGCTATAAAACTTGTTTAGCAAGATCTTGAACACTGGCAGAAAATTCAAGAGGGTTTTTATGATCAAAAATCTAGAGTTGAGTTTATATAGAGCTATGATAGGAACACCTCCTACCATACTTGTACTAATAGAGGAAACATTTCAATCATATATCCTCTCTTAGACTCAACAATGGCCAATAGTCAAGTGAAATATCTGATCTTAAGGACCTTCTTGTGAACAATTTTAAGACCATTAGTTCCACTTCTCATCCCGTAAGGAACAAAGAATTTTTGAACTGTATAAGCCAATGTATTACAAATGAGGACAATGAAACTTTGTTGAGTCCCATCACTTTACAGGAAATTATGAGTACAATTAAGCAAATAGCTTCATGGACTGCACCAGGACCCGATGGTTTCCCACCTGGGTTCTACAAGTAAAACATGGAGCTCCTTGAGAATGATATTTTGCAAACAGTTAAAATTTTCTTTGACACAAGGCATTTGCTTAAAAAAATAAACCATACATTTCTGTCTTGTGTAGATCTCTTTATGTAGATCTCTTTAAAATCTTATGTAGATCTCTTTAATATGATATTGTTGTTTGTACTCATTATGTATATCTCTTTAAAATCTTTCCAACGAGATAAAATTTGTAAAATTCCAAGGGACGAACTTTTAGATATGTTATATTATAGTTTTCTTGCCAATTATACCCCTGAAAAAATAAGATACACAAGGAATTACAATAATTAGACTAAAAGGGAGGGGCATTTCGGGCTTTTCAGGTCCCAAAGACTACCACCAAACCATTTCCAATCTTTTTATCAAATTGCATTTGCGTTAGATTTCATTTTACAAAAAAGGGGCAAAAAGGGATTCCCACCCTTCGAGCCTTCGGGTCCTCCGGTCAGTGGGCCTAACTAGATAAGAAGAGTAGATACGAGGATATATACAGTTCCCCGAAATCAAAGCGCAACGTTAAAAAATTTGGTCCTGGAAAATTAGTGACGGTTAGCATGAAATATATTCGTTGATGAAAAAGTTCGTCGAACAACAGTCACAGTTCTAACGGCTTAGACGGTCGACCGCTAAATAGTTTTGCAGTAGAGCATGGTTTAGCGCTTTGTCCTTTACTCCTTCATAGCCATAAAAATTGGTGTTATGCTTAAGAAAAATAAAATAATTTAAAAAAATAATGATAAATGGTGCCTTCACAAGTATGATACGGCAATGGTTGTGAATCCTGTGAACCACGTCCTAAAGACAGAGCTGTAAGGACCCTCAAGCTCGTCACATTGTTAGACCGGTCAAGTGACGAATTAGCCGATAATAACTCTATTAGTTTAATACTAACGTTAATTAATAGGAATTAATCTAACAACGATCTAGATACGAAACTAGTATCATTGAATAGGTCTCGGAAAGTTATGCGGAATGGACTACTCGCACACGTCATTCGGAACTAGGTGAAGAAGATTTATCAATTTGTTTACAGAGGGTAAAATAGTTATTTCGTTGATGGACTTTATGGCGGCCCTTATCCAAGCTATGGGTGCCTCGGTAGTTTTGGTTTGGTCTTATCGACCCCAGACCGAGAAGATAAGTCATTTATTTCTTTTATTCTTCTTTCTTCTCTTTTCTTCTGCTTCTTCTCTGTTCTTCTTCTGTCGAAGATGTGGAGTTGGATTTGAGGTACTGCTTGAGAGGATTAGATCATGAGGATGTATAAGAGAAGGAGGAGTTGGTGTTTCTGTTAATTATGAAGAAGAAGATTGGGTTGCTGTTACAAATTGAAAATAGAGTTTCTGAAATTAGGGTTTACAGAGATGATTTAGGTTCTGAAGATT
>JAJJMB010007130.1:6319379-6350026 GCA_023531105.1 Papaver atlanticum
GAGAATTTGATTCCAAAGAAGATCTCAATTCGAGAGAGTTATAGAGTTAGGGTTCTGTAAATAAAAAGAAAACAGGATTAGGGTTTCTGCGAAGAAGAACTGGGTTTGTGTAATTGGGATTTAGAATTGTAGAATCAGGGTTAGGGTTCTGAAGTAGAATGTTGTTTATGAGATTGATGATTTGAATCTATTGAAGAAGCTGGGATTTGTTCTGTTAATAAGGAGGAGTTGTTATAGATGTTGAGTTAGTTGCGGTACAGGAAAAGCATGGAGTCAATATGAACTGCTTCAATATAGAAATTCCATTCAAGGTAAACATTTCTCTACATAGCTGGAGTCTGTTAGTTTCATTGGGTTGTGTTGTTATCTGTGGTGTTGTTTGTGTATATGAAGCTGCAAGTGTTATGATGATGATGATGATGTTGTTAATGTTGTAGTTTTTGTAGTGTTATGAAATGCAGGGAAGGGGTTGGAGGTCTGTTGATTGAGAATTGAAACTAGAACGAGAATTAGGTATTGCAGTTGATATGGGTTGTTGTGGCTATGTTGTTATGAACTGTTGGTGGATTTGAAATAGAAGATGTGGTTGTTATGGTGGTGGTGTTTTACAGTGACAAAGGATTCTAGGAGATACAAGTATGAGCTGTGTAATGATGTGCACAAGGTCTTGGAGGTGCAAGATAATGGATGTGAAGTGAGTTGTTAGGTGTTGCTGTTGAGAGTGTAGTTGAGATGTAGAGTTTAGTCCAGGTAGTGATGTTTGATGGAATTGATAATGTTGAGCTGAGTTAAGATGTTTCAGTAGCTGGTTGTAGTACTTGTGAGGCTATAGTGATCTGAAGTTGCAGGCAGGGAAGGTGTAACTGGGATGGTAGTTGTAGGATTATAGTTAAGTGATTGTTGTGAAAGCTTAAAGCTGCCATTACAGGTAAGCCAAGTTTACCATTGTAAATGAATTATGGAAATTGTGAATGCGTTGTGATGGTTTTGTAGACATTATTGAAAAAGCGGGGGTCTAACAACCACACCCAATATTTCGCTTAGCAATCGGTATGGACTAACTCCAATATACTTACAAGAGAATCAACTAGACAGTCAGACTCAATCTTAATATAAGTATATCTAAGAGTTATATCTTAATTTCTCAATTAAATCTGCAATCAAACAAATAGGAATTTGCGAGCCCGATTGAATATAAGAAATAACTTGGACGGTATCAAAAACCAATATCCAAGTGTCAATCAATTTAATCAACAACCAAAAGGTCGGATTCACAATTGATTGAACTTACGCACAACCTGTGATATTTCAATTATATAGAAAATATAATGCGGAAAAGAAATAACACAGACACCAGAAATTTTGTTAACGAGGAAACCGCAAATGCAGAAAAACCCCGGGACCTAGTCCAGATTTGAATACCACACTGTATTAAGCCATTACAGACACTAGTCTACTAAAAGTTAACTTCGGACTGGAATGTAGTTGAGCCCTAACCAATCACACACTGATCAAGGTATAGTCGCGTTCCTTACGCCTCTGAATCCCAGCAGGACTCTGTGCACTTGATTCCCTTAGCTGATCTCACCCACAACTAAGAGTTGCTACGACCCAAAGTCGAAGACTTGATAAACCAATCTGTCTCACACAGAAAAGTCTATTGAATAGATAAATCTGTCTCCCACGGAAATACCTAGAAGTTCTTGTTCCGTCTTTTGATAAATCAAGGTGAACAGGAACCAATTGATACACCATACTTATATTCTCGAAGAACAGCTTAGTAATATCAATCACCTCACAATAATCTTAATCGTATGGTAGCGAAACAAGATATTGTGGAATCACAAACGATGAGACGAAGATGTTTGTGACTACTTTTTATCTTGCCTATCAGAGAATAAATCTCGAGAAAATCTTAGAGAAAATAGTACTCAATCACGATTGAAAACATCAAGATCAGAACACGCAACTACAGAGAAATAGTTGGGTCTTGCTTCACAATCCCAATGAAGTCTTTAAGTCGTTAACCTACAGGGTTTTGGAGAAAACCTAAGGTTAAAGGAGAATCGACTCTAGTCGCAACTAGTATCACACATGAGGTGTGGGGATTAGGTTTCCCAGTTGCTAGAGTTCTCCTTTATATAGTCTTCAAATCAGGGTTTGCAATCAATGTTACCTTGGTAACAAAGCATTCAATATTCACCGTTAGATGAAAACCTGATTAGACTCAAGCTAATATCTTTCAACCGTTAGATCGAACTTAGCTTGTTACACACAAATGAAAAGTGACTTCATTTAGATATGAGTAACCGTACCTAAACTTGTACACCTTGTTGGCTCAACAATAGTTAACCGAAGTTAGCCATATGAACAATTTCATATCAACCTTATTCATCTTAACCATAACTAGTTCAAATGACTCAAATGAAACTAGTTCTAGAGTTGTTCAATTGTTTATATTCTCATAGAAGTATATAAGACACAATTGAAGCAAAATCGATTCTGATTCACTCGAATCAATTCATGAACATTATAACCACGGTTTGCAAAAGATTGCATTCCTTATTATATAAATGTATTAGTTCATGAACAAACCGATTTTAGAACTTCTCAAGTATGCGAACGGGTAAGCATACCTAAGTGGCCGGACCAAGTTTTGGTTGGCCAGTATGCGAACGGGTACGCATACCATCCAACCTCAGTTAAATTCCAGAACTTGAAACTCACTCCAGTACACATACCGGTATGCATACTTAGTTGCCAGACTTTCATAAACCAACCAGTACGCATACGGGTATGCATACTATGGTTCCCGGACTTGGAATATCTTGCAACAATTAGCATACATGTACGCATACTGTGCTATATCCAATCATGGTTATTTTTTATAAACTCCCATTTCAATCATTGAAACATTCTTAGAAGACGACAATAGCTGTCTCATACAAACTATTAGCTTCGAAGTAATTTTTAAGTGATTGAATGATCAATACAAACATTCTGAGTCTACATCAAATGACTGTCTCACACAAATCATGTAAGATGTTACAAGGTGATTTTCACATGATCATCTTTTGACTTTCGTCAAGAATATAAGATGAACTTGGTTAAAGCGAAAGCTTACCAACACATATTTCGAGAAATATGTAAGCGAGGTAAACTCAACTCGAAATATCAAATGTGTATAATCGAAGTCTATATAGCTATACGACTTTTGTCTCAAATAGGAGATAGAGTAGATAGACTTTTGAGTAGGGGTGTAAATGGATGAATATCCGTCGAAATCCGTATCCGATAGGTTAAGCGCTATCGGATATTCGATATCCGATAATATCCTATAGGATATCAAAAATCAGATATTGATTCCGATAGGCTAAGCTATCAGATATCGTATATTTATCGATAATATCCGGTTCTGACAAAAAATGTTAAAAACCCTTTAAAACATGTTCATAATTGAAATTTAAGTTCAATTTCTCAAACATTTCATATCGGATATCGAATATTTTTATAGGATATCGGATATTAGGATAAATCACAAATAAATCACAAATATGGTTAGGGTAAATCATAAATAAATCCGTGTTCTATCGAATATCGGATATTAACAATTCGGATGGAGCCTAATACGATTCCGATATATTAAGGAAGAAATATCCGATCTGATATCCGATATACGATAAAACGGATAAAATCCTATAGGATCTCGAATACTCGGAAACGGATTCCGGATATCGGACATATATCGACAGGCCTACTTTTGAGTGATAGATGAGTTCAAGTCTCCACATACCTTCTGTTGATGAAGTTCCACAAGCTCTCCTTAGTAGTTCTTCGTCTTCAATCGATGAATGTCGTGAAGTCTAATGCTCAACTACACTTTCTATCCTAATCCGAGACTTAGCTATAAGTAGACTAGAAATCAAAACTTATAGTTTTGGCAACTAAACTTGACAACAAGCTTGAGATAGCAACAATTATATTTGAATAGCAATGTTGATGTAAATGAGGAGCATGTAAAAGTTGAACTGAGATAAGGTCTGAAATTAGATTAGTGAGAATGTTGCTACAATTATGTTGGCCTGAGCAATGGCTCATGCCTTGAGTTGTTATGTCAGTCAGCTGTCTGACTGATTATGTGTGTCTGACTCAGTTAATCTGACTGAGTTGAATCGAGTGGACTCAGTGGACCGATTTAGACTTTGACTCCCTTGACTAGACCTTGTACTTTGACCAGACTTGACCCTGGACTTGACTTGACCTTTTCTGTTGACTTACATTGACTGTTAGTTGACCCGTGATCGTTAGTCTGACCGTTATTGACCGTTAGTTAACAAGTTCGACCAGTCCTTGGATTATTGGACTTGTTTAGTGGACTTGGGCTTAGTACCATGTATTCTTAGTTGATGCTTTGGACCCCTTATGGTCCGAATTGACCTTCGGTTCCTTCTACAAAGTTGTAGATATTCAAAAGACATATCTAATAGACTATAGAACCAACTCAATTGAATTAGTAAACCTTGGTAATCTTAAAGATAAATAATAAAAAGTTGTAGAACCATAAATGGACCTAGAACCATTAGATGGACTTGTATGATTCTTGTGTGAGCCATTTTGGCTAGATTCTTAGAGTTCTTGTGTGATTAACAGTTAGTCTATATTAACAACGATCGATTCAAAGGATGAACCAGTGGATCGTGGATCTCGAGGTAGGCGAGGCTTGTCATCAAAAGAGATGGGAATTTACATTTAACTCTTTTGTGATTATTGTTGTTTTCTTTTACAAAAGTTTATGTTTAATGAATTCATGCATTGTCTGATTGTGTATTCCATGCATTGTTTTATTTAAAATTCCGAAAGTACTGTTGATTCTTTTAATCTTTCCATTTCTTGGAAAGGAATTGTAATGCTTTGTTTGTCTTTATGAATGTTTGGGAAATAAGAATTTCCATCTGAATGCTTGGGAAATAGGAATTCACATCTGTGGTATATAGGATACTGCTCCTTCATTTATATCTACTTTCTTTCGAGCTTTTATGCTATGGCTAGGGCGATACACCGCAATATTACCTACTAGGTGCTGGAATTTGACATTGAATATTATACATTGTTTGAAGAAGGAGGTAGTTCCATATACATGATTGTTTATCTCTGTGAATTGGTTGTCTTTAGTGTTTTTGGAAAACATGAATTGTTTTCCAAATCATTCCAATGATTACTTGAAAGTTAAATGTTATTTCTACTGGGCACCCCTTTTTGGGATGATGTGCTCACCCATTCCCACTTTTAGTTTCAGAGACAGGTCAGAGATGCGCAGCGGAAGCTTCGAGGAGTTGAGTCCGTTAGTTGGTTAACTTCGGTTGTGTTTATTATGTTGTATATTCTATTTGTAAACCAAATGACTATTATATATGTGTCATTTGAGAGGAGTTCTTGTATATATATATATATCAGAGCGGGGCTAGTTTTTGGGTAAAGTTTTGTAGAAGATTTCTTAATTGAATGCTTAAGTATATGATTTAGATCCTTAGTGCCTCTTTTTTTACTAAATCTTTTGGATTAGTCAGCTGCTAGCTTTGGGGGCGCTACAAGAGCTATCAGTGAAGAGAGTTGCAGTGCAGGTTAGGGTCATTCTGTGGTGTAGGATAACAGCCAGCCTGTCACTTGTTGTCATTATTCTCACGTGTGAGATCATTTACTTTATGTCTGATAGTGTCGGTTGAGACATGTATTAATATCTCTTCCTACAGCTTTATCTTGTAATGAAAAACCGTTTTCTTCTGTAATCAAGATTTGAGATTAATCACCATCAACATCACGTTGTTATGGTATCAGATAGGTTATGGTTCGTTAATCAACTCTGTTACGATCCTGTTCATCCTACGTAAAAACACTACAATCTTCTTTGTCCTCTGTCCTTCAATCAAATTGAAGTTTTCTTGATGTGTTCTTGGTGATTTCTTTCAACTTTTCTCTCATTATTTGATAGTTTCTCTGAAGATTTTTTCATTCAAATCTAGTTTGATAGGTCTATTCATCAAACTTATATTGTTTTCTTCGCTATTGTGATTTTGCACTCATCTTTTTGTTCGATTTCTTTCAATTTCGACCACTGAATCTCAGATATGTATTCTACACTCATTAATGGAAAATCCTTCCGCAACTACATTTTCTAGTGTTCCACTCAATCAAATTATAAACTTTGTGCATCTGAAACTCAAAGAAGACAATTAATTCACATAAAGAAATCTCATGAATCATGTGATTCAAAAATATAAGCTTAGGAGTTTCTTGGATGGTTCATATCCATGTCCTCCACAATATACATCACCTAATGGCATTGAAAATCCTAATTACACAGATTGACTTGAAGAAGATTCTACCATCATTATGTGGATTAATTCTACAATCTCAGATACTGTTATCGCCTACTTCTTCAGATCTACATCGTCTAATCAGTTATGGAAGAGCATTGAGGATAGGTTTGCTAAGGCTTCATCGACATATTCAATTCAACCACGAACAAAGCTTCTCTCTCTAACTCAAGGTGATAAATCTGTTCCAGCTCTTATTAATAAATCAAACTTTTATCAGATCAATTAGCTGTTGCAGGGGAAATTGTGTCAGATAGAGAGATTGTTGTTATAACTCTAAAGGCACTCAATTCTGAATACATACCATTTGACACTTCTATGATGCATAGAAATCCTTCTATCGCTAGTATTGAGTTGCATAATAATCTACTAAGTGACGAGGCAGTTGTCAGTGATAGAATCAAAACTATTAAGAATGAAATGGATGCCAAAGCTTTTATGTAAAATAACTCCAGGGGATGTTATAGGGGTAATTCAAGCAGAGGCAATTTTAGAGGTAGATTCTCTACAGGTGGTAGATATCCAAATCCATCTATTTTTTCCAGGCACTCATATGGTAAAGGACATATCACTTCTGACAAGCAACCTTGGATCAAATTTGTCTATCTGACAATCATCTTGCCCCAGAATGTAATCACAGACTCAATTTCTCCTACAAAGGAAGAGCACCACCTGTAAATCTGCAAGCTATGCTAGCTGCTGTAGATATGTTTGACAACGATGAAGGGATTGTAGATAGTGAAGCTAACAATCACATTACATCAACTACTGCTGTTTTACAAAAGGTTACTCCTCACAATGGTTCGAAAATCATACATACTGCAAATGGAGGAGGTATGCCTATTACTCATACAGGACACTCTAGTAGAATTTTTAATGATCATTCCTTCATGTTAAATGATGTTCTTCTTGTTCCCCATGCTTCACATAACTTATTGTCAGCATATAAATTAATTTATGACAATAATTGCTCTTAACTCTTGATTCTCATGATTTCTCTATGAAGGATCAGACCTCTGGGAAGATTCTCTTCCAAGGTCCACATAAAAATGTCATATATCCTATCAACTTCAGTTCACCTCCTCATGCATACACCTCCATAATCAGTGATACAGCTCTTTTACACAAAAGATTTGGGCATCCATCATTTCAGACCTTTCAGAAAATCTGTAAAACTTTACATCTTGCTAATGTTTCAAATAAGCCTTTCTTTTGTAATGACTGCAAATTATGCAGATCACAAAACTTACCATTTCAAATGTCTTCTACTGTTACTACACAACCCATAGAATTGTTACACATGGATCTTTGGGGTCCATGTCAGGTAGCCTCTGTGTCAAGCAGTTTATACTATGCCAATGTTATTGATGAGTATACAAAGTATTGTTGGATTTTACCATTGTCTTCTAAACATGATTTTACATCTTTTGTAACCAGAATTGAAAAACTTCTATCTCATTCTGTTATAACCATCAGAACTGACAATGGTGGAGAGTTTCTTGAAAAAGCAGGGGTCTAACAACCACACCCGATATTTCGCTTAGCAATCTGTATGGACTAACTCCAATATACTTTTAAGAGAATCAACTAGACAGTCAGACTCAATCTTAAGAAAAGTATATCCAAGAGTTATATCTCTATTTCTTAATTCAATCTGTAATCAAACAAATAGGAATTTGCGAGCCCGATTGAATATAAGAAATAACTTGGATGGTATAAAAAACCAATATCCAAGTGTCAATCAATTTAATCAACAACCCAAAGGTCGGATTCACAATTGATTGAACTTACACACAACCTGTGATATTTCAATTATATAAAAATATAATGCGGAAAAGAAATAACACAGACACTAGAAATTTTGTTAATAAGGAAACCGCAAATGCAGAAAACCCCCGGGGCCTAGTCCATATTTTAACACCACACTGTATTAAGCCGCTACAGACACTAGCCTACTACAAGTAACTTCAGACTGGAATGTAGTTGAGCCCTAACCAATCTCATACTGATCAAGGTACATTCGCGTTCCTTACGTCTCTGAATCCCAACAGGACTCTACGCACTTGATTCCCTTAGCTGATCTCACCCACAACTAAGAGTTGCTACGACCCAAAGTCGAAGACTTGATAAACCAATCTGTCTCACACAAAAAAGTCTATTGAATAGATAAATCTGTCTCCCACAGAAATACCTAGAAGTTTTTGTTCCGTCTTTTGATAAATCAAGGTGAACAGGAACTAATTGATATACCTGACTTATATTCCCGAAGAACAACCTAGAAATATCAATCACCTCAAAATAATCTTAATCGTATGGTAGCGAAACAAGATATTGTGGAATCACAAACGATGAGACGAAGATGTTTCTGACTACTTTTTATCTTTCCTATCGGAGAATAAATCTGGAGAAAATATTAGAGAAGATAATACTCAATACGATAGAAAACAGCAAGATCAGAACACGCAACTATAGAGAAAATAGTTAGGTCTGGCTACACAATCCCAATGAAGTCTTCAAGTCGTTAACCTACAGGGTTTCATGAAAAACCTAAGGTTAAAGGAGAATCGACTCCAGTCGCAACTAGTATCACACATGAGGTATGGGGATTAGGTCTCCCAGTTGCTAGAGTTCTCCCTTATATAGTCTTCAAATCATGGTTTGCATTCAATGTTACCTTGGTAACAAAGCATTCAATATTCACCGTTAGATGAAAACCTGATTAGACTCAAGCTAATATCTTTCAACCGTTAGATCGAACTTAGCTTGTTACACACAAATGAAAAGTGACTTCATTTAGATATGAGTAACCATACCTAAACGTGTACACCTTGTTGGCTCAACAATAGTTAACCGAAGTTATCCATGTGAATACTTTCATATCAACCATATTCATCTTAATCATAACTAGTTCAAATGACTCAAATGAAACTAGTTCTAGAGTATTTCAATTGTTTATATTCTCATAGAAGTATACAAGACACAATTGAAGCAAAATCAATTTTGATTCACTCGAATCAATTCATGAACATTATAGCCACGGTTTGCAAAAGATTGTATTCCTTATTATATAAATGTATTAGTTCATGAACAAACAGATTTTAGAACATAACCTACTCAAGTTTGTAAACGGGTACGCATATCTAAGTGGTCAGACCAAGTTTGGGTTTGCCAGTATACGAACGAGTACGCATACCTTCCAAAACTCAGTTGAATTTCCAGAACTTGAAACTCACACCAGTACGCATAACAGTATGCATACTAAGTTCCCGGACTTCCATAACCAACCAGTACGCATACGGGTATGCATACTATGGTTCCCAGACTTGGAAAACACATATGCAAGTACGCATATTGTGTTATATCCAATCATGGTTATTTGTTCTAAACTCCCATTTGAGTCATTGAAACATTCTCGGAAGATGACAATAGCTGTCTCAAACAAACTATTAGCTCCAAAGAAATTTTTAAGTGATCGAATGATCAATACGAAACATTCCGAGTCTACATCAAATGACTGTCTCACACAAATCATGTAAGATGTTACAAGGTGATTTTCACATGATCATCTTTTGACTTTCGGCAAGAATATAAGATGAACTTGGTTAAAGCGAAAGCTTACCAACACATATTTCGATAAATATGCAAGCGAGTTAAACTCAGCTCGAAATATCAAATGTGTATAATTGAAGTCTATATAGCTATACGACTTTTGTCTCAAATAGGAGATAGAGTAGATAGACTTTTGAGTGATAGATGAGTTCAAGTCTCCACATACCTTTTGTTGATGAAGTTCCACAAGCTCCCCTTAGTAGTTATTCGTCTTCAATCGATGAACGACGTGAAGTCTAATGCTCAACTACACTTTCTATCCTAATACGAGACTTAGTTATAAGTAGACTAGTGTTTTGGGGTAAAAACTGATTCTACTGGTTTTGGTAAATGTGGGTGTGCCGCCGAGAAACGGATCTGAGCCCTAAACAAATGCACTGCATAGGAGTACTTTAGATTCGAGAGATCAATCTGTACAATCCTGGCCTAAACTAAGAAATGGTCACTCCAGTCTTGCTTCGGTCACAAAATGAATGAGAAGGGTTGATCTTAGGGAGGGAAGCGAAGAAGGTGTTGAGATCAGAATGGTTAACTCTGAAGGTGTGGTTGTTTTATGACTTGTATCAGAATATGGAATTGGATTACAGAATGTAAGCTATCAGTTCTTGGTGTTTTTTCTGGATACTTGTGTTGATAACCAAAACTGCTATCGTTGGTTAAAATAGGTCGAAACCTATTTATATCAGTCATAGTTGCACGCACCCTGATCTCATAGGAAGTGGGAGTAGTTGAGTGATGGAGAAGTAGGGTCATGTGAAAATGTATAAAACCACGTCTTACCATGAGAGAAGACGAGTCAGTTTACACCCACTACTTCTCTGCTGCCACTAACTGTCCGTCTTTCCTGAAACTTTCTCATAATGGGCGTGTTGCACGCCTCATGCTGTAAACCGCCAGACCAATACCCTGATGAACATCCCCCAGTTTGTGACATGTTTGATGTCTCGAGTATTTTATAGAAAATATGTAGCAAGTTGCTGAGTGGGTCTTGCCTAATTATTCTGACCAATCACACGCAAGCTAGGTGGCGGGTAGTCATGTGTGACGAGCCAAGTCATGGGACTTTCCATAAAGAATAGCATGTGTTACCATTAGGTTAAATAACTAAGTTATTTGTGAAGACGATACTCATAAAATATTGTATGTATTCGATGCATGTAAAGCATCGCTTTTAAGCAAGCAGCTCAAAACAATCGATGCATGTGAAGCATCGTTGTATTGAGCCTTTCTTGGTTGGTCGTGGAACCTAGTGTCTTAAAAAGAGCATGACCGGCCACTTTTAAGAAGCTGCTGGGAGCTATTTATGCATGCCAAAGGTAGGCCGGTCGGTCCCTATAGGAGAGTGATGGCTTGTAGCCATTTTGACATCCTATTGGTCGGTCCAAGTTAAATATATACCGGTTAAATTGGCTAGCCAAATTGGATGGCTGAGATGATTTTGCGACAGTTATTGGTTGCCGCTAGTTTATTTAAGACTCCTTAAAGAAGCATGGCAAGCCCTCTTTGGGTGATCGTTTAGGAGCCATATGGGCAGGACGCGGCGTGGCCGATTGTTCCTTATGGAAGGGAGGTGGCCAGTGATCATGGCCACATCTTGTTGAACGCCTGGAATAGAAGCTAGGCCGGCGGATTCATCTGGCGAAGTTGGGCGGCCGAGATGATTTTCGGCAATTAATAGCTGCCGTTGATTCAACTTAGGTTTTAAAAGGCTGTGTGGCCAATCCATTTTGGGCCAACGTTTTTTAGTGTTGGCGGGTGCTGGGAGCTGTTCGATCGGCCAGCACAATAGCCGAGCCGCTGGTGAATGTATCCGCTCCTTGCACGTTGATTAAGGTTGAATCTAGGCCGGTCAATCCGGCTGGCGAAGTTGAGCGGCCAAGATCATTTTGCGACAGTAATATATTGCTGCTAACATAAATTAGGGCTTCGTAACCCGCGCGGCTAGCCTACTTTGAGCAATCGGTTTGGTGTGCTCCTGACATGTCGTGGGCAGTTCGAATGGCCAGGGATGGAGATGGGTTACTGGCGAGCATGCCGACACCTCGTTGGACGTCCAGAACAAAATCTAATCCGTCCAATTCGGCTGGCGAAGTTGGAAGGATGTGATGAGTTTGAGACTGCCATGGCCAGTCTTAACTCGTTGAACTTCTTTTCAACAGCGCGACTAGCCTAGCTCCGTCTATCAATCAGGGATGTTGTTGGCGGGCTAAGAGGATTCCGATTGGCTGTAATGGTGGCGGGCCCGCCGGTGGACATCATGAAGTTTGCTCGGTATCGTTGAGAAGAGGCCAAGCTCATTGAGTTGACCGGCCAAATCGTGTGGCCGTGATTGTTTTAAGACTGACATGGGCAGCCTATATTAAATTCCTTTAGGAATTAGGTGTGTCGACCATCCAACTTCCAACTTTATTTAAAAGTGCGTGTGGAGCATTTAAAACGATCTGATTGGTCGATGGGAAAGGGGGCTGGCAATCGGCAACATGGAGTGTGGCCGATCGGCCACGGGCGGCGTCTGTTGGAGCAGATCGGCCGGCCAAGTGGCGTGGCCACACCTCCCTTTGCTGCTTCTTTTACTTGCCGCAGTTCCTCTTTATTTCTTGTTTTCTGATTTTTGGTAGGATTTGATCCTATCAGTTCCATGTTGGATTAATTTCCTAGCTTACCTAGGTTTGGTCTCGACCAATAGGGTTCGAGATATTGCGCAGGGCGCAAAAACATAATTTTTTGCAAATTAATTAGGTTAAAATTTGAATTTTGCGAGCTGTCACAAAATTGGTCAAATTTGGTGAATTCTGTGTGTTGACACAAAATTCTTAATTTTATTCTTTGAGAGAAGTCAGCGCGTCTTCTGATTGAGTACTTTCATGCAGACCTTAATCTTGATACTTCGGGAAATTCATGCAACTCAGCTGCGAGTGAACACTAATTGTCATGTCATATCAATATTAAGAGTTCAGTCGGGGAACATAGCATAGGAAAATACTCAGCAGGCTCCGACATTAGTGAGTAATGCAGCTAGGATCTTAAATACTCATTAGGCTCTATACTAGTGAACAATTCATCTAGGAGCTTGAGTTTCAATATAATATGAAGAGAGACATAGGCACTCATCATATTTTGATATATTCTTCAAATTACTTGCGGAATATAGACATATCAAGGTCTACTACTTCTGATGCCGGGTCAGGTAGACAGACTTTTTACAGTTTTCGCCCTATACTAAAAACCACCATCAACAACTAGAAATCAAGACTTATAGTTTTGGAAACTAAACTTGACAACAAGCTTGAGATAGCAACGCTTGCGAGTTCGACCGATCAGTGCTCTAACAATCTCCCCCTTTGTCAATTTTAGTGACAAAACTATCAATACATATGGATCACAAAATAATTAAACTTTGTAGCTTCTCATCCAAATGCTTGATTTCCTTGGTTCTTCAACATTACTCGAAATCTTCGTCACTTCCAAGTACTCCAGTGATTCTGAACGTGTTCAACTCAGCATCATTGTTGTTGAAGATCCGTAGCTATAACAATGAGAAAACAGTAGCTTTCAATCATTGTTATACAGTGTCATGGTATTATTACACAGCATCAAAGTCCAATTGTATCACAACTTTGACAACAATACTATGGTAATATGTATCACTCCCCCTTAGTCAATACTTCATCTCACATGAAAACCACTCCCCCTTACATAATGATCCGTAAACCATATGTATTTGTAGTGTGAACTACACATTAATTCTCCCCCTTTTTGTCAATAAAAATTGGCAAAGGTATGAAAACTAGTGGGATAATAATGAAATTCTCATAGAGATTCTTCATGACTAAAATAAAACATATCAACTTTGTTTAGATGCAATCGTATAGTCGAAACTAAACACATTCATCAAGGAGTTTATAAATATACAAGAAAACTCCTACAAAATTCCACAGCCGCACTCCCCACAAAGATTTGCCAATTAAGCACAAGTTCAATTAAGAACTCTCCCCCATAAAATGTCATTCCCGAAAGAACAACAAGAGAGCGACCTTACTTTTACAAGAAAAGAATGATTTCTTTGGACATTAAAAAATTACATGAAACATGAATTTGTATCCAAAAAACTCAATTAAATTAACCACAAGAGAACCCATGATTAATTTAATCGGAAATGCTCAGCATAAGAGAACTTACGAAGCCACACAGTAGTTTCACATAGAAGTGGATCAGGGAAAGACCAATACTGCGGAATATTCAAAGACTAATTCTATTTTTCATCAATATTCGCATAAAGACATATAATAGACTTAATCTTTGCAATCAAAAGTTCATCCTATCTTCATCAATATTTGCATAATGACATAATAGGCTCAACTTTTGACGTATATGGGACAATCATAGTTAACGGACGCAAACACACATATCCCATAAATTTTCTTGCAATATATAAAACCAATAAAGATTAATACTGCAAAATCATCTTCCAAATAAACTTTAGAATTTAAATAAATAAATCTAAAAACATTGCAAGATGAAAATCGTTGGCAATAGCTATGTGTACTCACAATAATGGCTATTCCAAACCCTAGTTATCCTTCTTAAAACACAAGAATAAATTCTCATAAGAAGTTTCCTAGACAGAAAAAAAATCAACAAGCTAAAGACAAAAAAAAATAATCCTAAACCATCAAAACTGATCATGAACTAATTTCAAAGAGCTTTTCCGAAACCCTCACGAGTCTTGAGATCTTTGAACTTGAGATTGACAGCATCTGCTGCTTCTTCAGAGAAGATATCCTCATTGAGAAGATCTTTAACATGTGTCTTCATGAGAACAAGGTCAGAGTTAACCTTTTTCAACTCAGTTCTTAACACATCGAGACCTTTCATAGTATCAATGAGCTGCAGTTTTGCTTCCTCAAAGTATTTAAGAAAATCGTGAACCACTTCGGCAGAAACCATATCCTCATGTTCTACATCTTGATGAGTATATGCATAGTATCATGAGACATCATCATAATCTTCAGGATTTTGATATTTGATATCATCAACATCTACTTGGGTTCTTTTTTTCTTCCCTTTGGAACCGAAACCAATACCTTTATCAAGAAAACCTCTTGCAAAATCACAAGTGCGAGAAGGTGATGACATTCTTGACTAGAAGAAAAAGGCATAGAGTACATGAACGTGACTCAATAGGTTTGGTATTTAAATGGTTTCCTAGGGAAGGATTTTAGGGTTTCTAAAAATTGGTTCGTGACAAGTCAATATGGATACTCGTACGAAAACCAATATGGTTCCAAGAACAAAACTTAAAAACTGTAACAAGCCTCCTAAAAAGATAAAAGGAATACAGCAAAAATTTTGTTATGTGAAAATTTTCTTTCACAATTTTTTGGCTCGATAAATTTTATAATCTCACAGGAGAAAAATTTAGAGCACAAGAGTAGCAGACAACCAAATTAAAAAGCACTCGAAATGATTCAAGACACAAAACCAATACTCAGGCAAAGCTATCAAATATGATAGTTTGGCTATGAACAATAAGAAATAGCTCAACTAATCAGAAAACATTTTTCCAAAAGTTTACCTTATTATTTGTAACAC
Organism: Papaver atlanticum; assembly: GCA_023531105.1. Lineage (NCBI taxonomy): Eukaryota > Viridiplantae > Streptophyta > Magnoliopsida > Ranunculales > Papaveraceae > Papaver > Papaver atlanticum. The sequence continues at coordinate 6,334,955 of JAJJMB010007130.1, forward strand.
TTACTCAACAGGATTTTTATGAGTAAGCATTCAAACCTTGTGATTAATTAGCACAAGTATGAGCTTTAAGCTCGTCAAATGAATGTTGTTCTCGGTTAAACCTCTTTTTCCTAATCTTTGGAGGAAAACCTTTTTGATGCGAAAAGTTATCATAAAACTTACTATCATCAAAATACGACGCATAATATGGATTCTTACCTGAAGAATTTTGTCTAGAGGGATTTGACATCCTGTTGATGAACTCTTTGTATCCTTCAATTATCAAATTTAGGTTGTCTTTCGTATCTTCATTTTTGCTTTCTTCTTCTGGTACTTTTTTCACATCAAGAACAACAACATCTCCATTTTTAACCGAAGAAGATCCTTGAACTCTTCTTGGACGATTTGTGTTAAGATGACTTTTATGATCTTGAACATTTGAGGAACAAATAGAACTGACTTTCCTGGAAGGATTCACGGGATGAGTACTAATACCGATTGGTTTAGACATACGAATGTCAGTTACACCTTTGAGAATTGAATCTAAGGTGTGTTGAAGTTTAACAATAGAATTGTCATTCAACCTTCATTTGCTCTTACGTTCATCAAGTCCTTTTGAATCACAAAAGAAGACATACTTTCTGATTACCGAAGTGATTAGAGTGAACAATCTTAACACCATCGTTAGGAGATTTCTTCCTTTCGTGTGATGTGGCGATTCCTTGATTAGAGGAAGAACTAGGCACATCTTTTCCAAAAGGAAGAGATTGGGATTTAGCTTATGGAATTGAAATCTCAGTTGAGTTAGAAGCGTTTGGTATAGCGGACTCTTCAAAACATCCTTGAATAGAGAGTTTACTCAAAAGACGTTCAATTTCCAAGGCATCCTTGTTGAGTTTAGTCTCTAGTACGGTTCATGAGGAACAGACTAAGGCGTTTTCTTCATGGAGAACCTTTAATTGAGAGTCACGATTATTAACCATACCAATAAGCACATTGACTTTGTGTTTCAACCGATTGATATTATCAGCCTGGATTCTAATAAGTTTTAAAATCACACTCTCTTTGGTTGCTTCCTTTTCTACTTCAGAGTCAGACTCATCGGTAAGGTAATCAGGATAACACTTGTTAATGCAAGTCTGTTTCATTAGAACACTAGGTTCATCTATATTTGAGATTGACAAATCTTTCTCATTAATAGATTTTATAGAAACAGAGTTTTTGTTTCTGGTGATGCGTTTATCAGAGATAACTATTGTCCATAGAGTCAGATTGCTACAAACACAGACTTATGAGGTCTTAAACGTGTTTGCCTGCTCTGATACCAATTGAAAAAGAGGGGGTCTAACAACCACACCCAATATTTCTCTTTGCAATCTATATAGACTAACTCCAATATACTTTTAAGAGAAGCAACTAGACAGTCAGACTCAATCTTAAGAAAAGTATATCCAAGAGTTATATCTCTATTTCTTAGACAATACTGATGCCGATTTTTATTTTATAAAGATATGCATTTTAATTGCTGGAAATTAAAAACATATAAAACTAAAAACCTTAATTAAAAGATTCTCAATTTATTTCGATCCAGGATTCTCCTTTAGCTATTAAGGAATATCTTTGAACAATAAAAGATAAGAGTTACTGCACATGTTCAAAGTATGTCGACATCTTTACTTTGTAAATCTTTTTTCATATTTACAATCTTGGAACCGATTTGCCACACTTCCAAAAAAGTTTAGAATTGGTTCATCTGACTTCCAAGAACTATGTGATTGATTATCCTATCAAATCACCAATCATGGGTTTAAACGGTTCTACCAAAACAAGTTTCGGTTCTACCTCCATGTGGGTACTAGGATCGGTCACACTAGCTTTCCAAAAATTGGTTGACTAGGTACTAGGATCGGTTACCACATATATATGGTATCTAACTTGTATTCGGCTGCACAAGTAATAGGATCGGAAACCAATTACTAAGACTTGTTGCACCTCTTACAAGGATCGATTCCTCATACTTGTGATCGGTTGCACCTCTTACTAGGATAGGTTCCCCAATGTCTAGAGTTGGTCATACCAATTACAGTAAATCGACCATACCATCTCAGGTTATTACTTAAGATCGGTTTCACTAATAAAAGTCATACCAATACAAAAGTCAGGCCTTGTGAATAGTTTTACCAAGATACATAAACAAGTTATGAGCGGTTTTACTAAACACACATATTGGTAATCCAAAGATTTGCAATGAATAACAATACAAATAAACCTAGCGATTTCCCTTTCGATTCATAACACAAGTTTATGAATTGTACTTCCTTTAAACGAATGTAAAAACATTGTTTCCTAGGACAAAATCTTCACCCATACCCATACATAATCACAATAGCATTCATACGATTATGTCGATATCTTATATACGAAGTTCAAAAGATAGACGTTATACTTCGTATTGTAAATCCTTAATACTATGTCTAACTAGAGTATAATCATTCACAGCTTCGCAGTTATGTTTTCAATATGCACGACTTGAAAGATACGTTAGGAATGAAACAGTTCAAGTCAAATATTACTAACCTCAAGTGGAAGGATGATGTCGTCGTTGTAGCTCTTTACTTCTTCACATTCTTCAAGTCTTCACGTAATACTTGTAAGTCTCATATCCTAGTAACTTTCTAGCTAACCTATACGAAGTTGACTCTAGTAAATAATCAAGCAACTCTTTAAATGAGTTTTGATTCACTAAAATATGACAACCAAACTTGACATACCAACGCTTGGTAGGTTCAACCGAGCTATGCTCTTACACAAATGAAACTAGTTATAGAGTTGTTCAATTGTTTATATTCTCATAAAAGTATACAAGACACAATTGAAGCAAAATCGATTTTGATTCACTCGAATCAATTCATGAACATTATAGCCACGGTTTGCAAAAAAAAAATGCATTCCTTATTATATAAATGTATTAGTTCATGATCAAACCGATTTTAGAACATAACCTACTCAAGTATGCAGACGGGTACACATACCTAAGTGGTCGGACCAAGTTTGGGTTAGCCAGTATGCGAACTAGTACGCATACCTTCCAAAACTCAGTTGAATTTCCGGAACTTGAAACTCACGCCAGTATGCATACCGGTATGCATACTAAGTTCCCGGACTTCCATAACCAACCAGTACGCATACTATGGTTCCCGGACTTGGACAACACATATGCAAGTACGCATATTGTGCTATATCCAATCATGGTTATTTGTTTTAAACTCTCATTTCAATCATTGAAACATTCTCGGAAGACGACAATAGCTGTCTCACACAAACTATTTGCTCCAAAGCAATTTTCAAGTGATCGAATGATCAACACGAAACATTCCAAGTCTACATCAAATGACTGTCTCACACAAATCATGTAAGATGTTACAAGGTGATTTTCACATGATCATCTTTTGACTTTCGTCAAGAATATAAGATGAACTTGGTTAAAGCGAAAGCTTACCAACACATATTTCGAGAAATATGTAAGCGAGGTAAACTCAGCTCGAAATATCAAATGTGTATAATCGAAGTCTATATAGCTATACGACTTTTTGTCTCAAATAGGAAATAAAGTAGATAGACTTTTGAGTGATAGATTAGTTCAAGTCTCCACATACCTTTTGTTGATGAAGTTCCATAAACCCCCCTTAGTAGTTCTTCGTCTTCAATCGATGAACGCCATGAAGTCTAATGCTCAACTACACTTTCTATCCTAATCCGAGATTTAGCTATAAGTAGACTAGAAATCAAGACTTATAGTTTTGGCAACTAAACTTGACAACAATCTTGAGATAGCAACGCTTGCGAGTTCGACCGAGCAGTGCTCTAACATTTCTAAATACTTTTCTTAGTCAATATTGTCAATCTAGAGGCATCACTCATGAATTTAGCTGTCCTAACACACCTGAACAAAATGGTGTTGCAGAGGTCAAGCATAAACACCTTCTAGGTAACATATATTGGGTAGAAGCTCTTCAAACTGCTAACTACCTCATTAACAGATTACCAACTAGATTTCTGGATTTCAATTCACCCTACAACTCTTTATTTCATAAACAGCCTAACTACAATTTTGTTAAGGTTTTTGGTTGTGCCTGTTTTCCATGGTTAAAACCATATACCTCCAACAAACTTGAACCAAGAAGCAAAATTTGCATTTTTCTAGGTTATAACTTGCAACATAAAGGTTACAGATGCCTTGAACCAAATTCAGGTACTATCTACATCTCAAGACATGTTTCATTTAATGAAAATTCTTTTCCTTACAAAGATATTGCATCTTCATCCTCATATGTTGATTCTTTGCCTTCATCATCATCATTCTCCTCCACTCTTTTTCCTCCTATTGAGTCTACTCCACCCTCAACTACTTTTACTCTCATTATTAAAAAATGATCATAGCATGACTACTAAAGGTAAAAATGGAATCTATACTCTAAAGTCATACTTTGCTACTAAACACCCTTTACAAACAGCTTTTGTAAGTCACATTCCCAGAACCATTGTTACTGCCAACAAGGCGAAAGTTTGGAGAGTATCTTCAGTTGCTGAATATAATGCACTTATGAAAGTTGGCAATTGGTCTTTGGTTCCACCAGATGATTCTCAAAATTTAATTGGGTACAAGTGGGTATTTAGGATCAAGTACAATCCAGATGGCAGTATTGATAGACACAAGGCCAGGCTAGTGGAAAAAGGATATCATCAACAACAAGGACTTGATTTTGAAGAAACTTTTAGCCCTGTTGCTAAGCCAGCCACTATTAGAGTTATTCTCTCCATGGTAGTTCAGTTTGATTGGAAGGTGCATCAACTTGATGTAAATAATGCATTCTTACATGAAGATTTGCAGGAAGAGGTCTATATGTCTCAGCCCCAAGGCTTTGTAGATCCAGATAAACCAGATCATGGTCTTCTTCACAAAGCTATTTATGGGCTCAAGCAATCACCAAGAGCTTGGTATGAGAAACTCAGCAATGCTTTAAAAGACTTAAAGTTTGTGAATTCTGTTGCTGATCCATCACTCTCTGTTCACAAGGAAGGTACACAACTGATTGTTGCTCTGCTTTATGTAGATGACATACTACTCACTGGTTGTTCTCCATCATTTCTCCAGCATGTCATACTCAAATTACAAGAATCTTTTCCTTTGAAAGATCTGGGTGACTTGAATTATTTTCTGGGCCTTGAGGTTTACAGAAATTCCACATCTTACTTAGACTAAGTATGTTGTAGATATTATTCACAAATATCACATGGAAGGTGCCAAACACTGTCATACACCAATTTCAGCTACTTCTAAACTCAATGCCACTTCAGGGGATCTCCTTGACAATCCAACAGAATACAGATCTTTAGTTGGGGCATTAGAGTATATTACTTGGACTATACCTGATATTTCATTTGCTGTGAATCTTGTTTGCCAATTTATGCAACATCCTAGGACTGAGCATCTTACTGCAACCAAGAGAATTCTTAGGTATCTTAAAGGCAGTCTGGATTATGGTCTTCACTTCACAAAAGGGGATACTTTTCTTTTAGGATTCTCAGATGCAGATTGGGCTGGTAACATTGATGATAGAAGATCAACTGGAGGTTATTGCATATTCCTGGGGTCTAATGCAGTTTCTTGGTCTTCTAAGAAACAAACTACAGTTGCAAGGTCAAGCATAGAGGCAGAGTATAGAACACTGACACATAGTGCAGCTGAGATGGTTTGGATTTGCTATCTTCTTTATGATCTACATCTTCCCATTCCTTCCATTCCAAAGTTGGGTTGTGACAATATCAGTTCTATATCTCTTGCTTCTAACACAGTAATGCATTCAAGAATGAAGCATGTACAGTTGGACTATCACTTCATTAGAGAGCTTGTTCAATCTAAGTCACTTGATGTTTTCTATGTGCACACTCTTGATCAGATTGCAGATATTTTTACCAAGGGTCTTCATGCTCCCAGGTTTGTTATGCTAAGGTCCAAGCTCAATGTCATTTCTCTGCCCTTGAGCATGAGGGGGCGGAAGTGATAGCCCAAGTGCACATGCTTCATTCTAAAGACAGAGCTATCAGTGAAGAGAGTTGCAGTGCAGATTAGGGTCATTCTATGGTGTAGGATAACAACCAGCCTGTCACTTGCTGTCATTATTCTCACGTGTGAGATCATTTACTTTCTGTCTGTTAATGTCGGTTGAGACATGTATTAATATTTCTTCCTACAACTTTATCTTGTAATGAAAAACCGTTTTCTTCTATAATAAGATTTGAGATTAATCACCATCAACATCATGTTGTTACGTCCGGTCTTAGATATCATTCTTCACCCATTCGTTATTGTGCCTCAAGCACGCAATTCTTACTCCCTCATCCAATTCCATCCACCTTAGTTTTCACCTGCCCTTGGTTTTGCACGAGGTTGCGTATGAGAATTTGAGAATGACATTTTAAGCAAAATGAAAACTAGATCGTCAGTGTTGTCAATGAACAGATTTCAAACAATTTTTGTTATCTTCTTCCTGTCATTATTGATTGGATCCCACTTTAAAGATAAGATCAGAACACTAGCAGGTCGTTGTTATAGATAAAGACACCCATCCCTCATTTTTCCTTAAATGCCAACTTTACCCTTATTTTCCTTCCAATCAGTGGCCACAAGTCCCACAACTGGAAGAGAGACTTGGTAATATTGTTGGGGGGCATCCGCTCCACAAGTAAATATTAGTAGTTTACAGGGGCGTTTAACCAACAAACTTCACCATCCAAATTATCTCTACCAACCGTAATAATAAAAACAAAGAGAGAGACGAGCAAAATCGATCACAACGACGGAGTTAGTTTCCTCTGGTTATGCAAATGGCTTCAATCACTGGTTTAAGCATTTCTTCAACAGCAAACAAAAATCAAACCCTGTTTTCATCTTCAATTTCTCTGATACCTAATAATCTCTATAAACTCACTTCAGTTTCTTTCCGAAATCAAAACCGTAATGATAAAATCAAAACCCTGAAATCATTCTCAGTAAGAGCTATGAAATTCAAAGGAACACAGATGAAAGACAAACAACTATCAGAAATGATTGAGAAGAAAGTTCAAGAAGCTACTCAAGTTTGTGGTGGTGAAAATTATAATCCAATTACAGATGAGTGTAAAGTTGCTTGGGATGAGGTTGAGGAAATTAGTCAAGCTAAAGCTGATTTCCGTATGAAAGTTGAGAAGGAAGATCCGCTGGAGTCTTTCTGCAATGAGAATCCTGAGACTGATGAATGCCGTGTTTATGAAGATTAATAATCTCAAATCGTTTGGTGTCCTCTTTGTAACTTTCTATTCTACTAGTAGTTTGTGTGCCCTAATTTATTAGTCATAGTATTTGTATTATAAAAAATAAAGTTAGACATCAACTGTTTTAGATTTAAAGGTCTTCTAATATATGTACTGGAATCTGCTGTGTTGAATCAAATGTTCTCTAAGTTTTTTACTTGAAATTCATGCATGATTGATTTCTTTAGATAGTAGTTGTTTTCCCTTTTACAATATAGGAGTTCTGAACTTGTGTTGTTAGTATCTGTGATTTGGGTATTATCTGCAATTTTCATATTTTGGTTTCAAATTAGAAAACTGAGCTCATTAGTCACTCCTGTAGGCATGTTATTCCATTCAATCTAATTATTTTGTTGATACTCACTTCACTTCCGGCGTAGAACAACATCAATGACCTATCAGAAACCTTTAAAACTAGTACTGCTGCCACGGTGGGTGCTGACTAAGTTTGGATCTAATTCCAAACGATTGTGCAGTTTTTTGTGAATAACAAATATATCAAAAGCGTAGCCAAACTGGCCAGAAAGGTTTGTTAGGAAAAGATTAGTAGAGTAATCTTATATTGGATAGTTAGACACGTTTAGCCTAATGTTGGATCTATCTACTAAAGGTTTAGTCTAATACAATAGGAAGAGTTAGGGCTCCAGGTTACATTTCTATTATAAGTTTTTGTTTCTTTAGCCAAGGAGTCTGTTGTCTTGCTTCTCTCGGAGTAAACCTACTGGCCAAAAAACTGTATTTGGTTATGGCATTGTCTTAGCTTCATGAAGCACAGTTATACATTGCCATTGTATTCTGTTGTTGTTGTTGCCATTGTCCACTCCCCACTTTGCTGCTTCCAATGTAGCTCTGCTTCTTCAGCTTAGTTTGTGAGACTTGGTCTTGCTCTGGCTTCTTCTAGTGTGGTTCTTCCTTCGGAGAAAGCGTAATGTAATTGGAAGAAACTATAGGTACTTTCTTCTTGTTTAGCGGATACATTTTTGTCTGATAATCGCTACAAGAGGCTCCTATTATTGGCAGATCATAAAAAGTAACTTCCCCTAATAGTTGTACACTCTAAGAACATTATCATAGCCATGGTGTAAAATTGAGAACTAGTTCGAGAGTAGCAGAATACAAAATGCTGGTTAAACACTAGGACGATACTTATAATACATGATAAGATGACGGTTCAGTTCCGACACTAAATGTATTCTCCCTCCGTTTCTGCAAAAGTGTTCTATCACTTTTGCAGAAACAGAGGTAGTACTAAGTAAGGACTATAAACTTTGTGAGGTAAGATCAAAGTTTTTCATTCCCTATAGTATGATCTAGAACACAAGCATGATTGAACGCAGGAGTAACTTGTTTTTCTTCAATGAAATACACTCTTGCTCATAGCAGTGCTAAGTTGAATCTTTTTCTTGATCTTCAACATGGAAAGGTTTTAGTATTCCATAACTTATACCCATGGCTATCCACCCTCCAACAACAACTCTGAAAGCAGAAATGCTGACTGACGATCCACCAAGACGAGCCCCTATCCCTCCAAATAGTGCTAGAGCTATTGATGTAACAATAGGAATCAAAATGGTTCTCGCTTTGTCCTCTTTAATTAGCAAAGCTGTTGCCAACGGAAAAAATGAACCAAATAAGAATGCGAAAGCTGATGCTGAGGCAGCTAGTGCTGGATTTGGCAGTGCCACAATGATCTCATCATGTTTCTTCAATTTTACTATGCCATCCTCTGAAATTACCCTCGTCAACGGAGATTTCCCTGGTGAGAAAGATTGTAAGCTCCTCCCATATGTCGAAGTCGATGGTGAAACTGCAGTCATTTCATTGAGTCCGGCGATTACGCCCTTTCTTCCACCAAGAATTATATTAGGTGAAACATCCAAATTAGTACGACTAACATTCTCTTGTGATTCTTGATCCTGATTTGATAACTTAGTTTGAAAATTCAGAGTTCTACCCATTTCTTCAATATCTCTTTGAGTTGAAACAGATACAAATTCCCCAACAGCCATACCGCAAGCTCCTGCAACAGCACCAGCAAGTCCAGAGAGAATTACGGATAATCGATCCTCCTTTATCGCACCAATTCCGAGCGCATGAGTGAAGTGGTGGACAGTAATCCATCATTTGCACCAAGAATTGCAGCTCGAAGCCACTGTCCTCGTTGCATACAACTCCTAATAATAGTTGAGCTTAACTAGTAATTAGAAGAACTTTATGCAAAAGGACTTTATGGTGTAATTCAGTTGCATACAACTCCTAATAATACTTATTGTAAAAGGACTTTATGCAAATAAGATTTGTGTCAAAATCATACTCCTAAACATAAACTAAAAAAACCTTAACCTCTGAGCTAAATTTCCTGGGACTTCATAGTTGAAGTGGTAATCATTCGCTACGATGTAAACTATAGAACAAAGATAGTAAATTCAGCCACAAAGGACCTACAATACTTTGTTTTGCCTATTTTTTTTAGTGACATTATTTCTCAATCCAAATGCCACAGCCAAAAATTAGATTATTTTGTCCAAACAGTTAAATTAATGGAATGTGAAAAGAATTACATACTAGAAAACCAGAGGAAAAAAAAAAGGATTTACTTTCGAAATATTGACACTCAGAATGAAAAGGACTTATCGAAAGTAAAGTTTCAAAGATCTTTCGATCTGATTCAACATTAATAAATCTCCTCATCGTGTCGAAATCGTAAATCACTAATCGAAAACCAAAAATCAAGATAAACCCTAACTCCTAAATTTTTCATAGATTGCAACTCGAAAAAACAATAAACAGAAAAGAATCTTCATGATCGAGATATATAATGTTCAGAATGAGTAGGGGGTTATTTAATCCATTCATATATTTAGTCGGATAGAATTTAACTTTTTTCATCACAACACCTTAGTGAGATTTTTCTTGTGGTTAATTTATTTGAGTTTTCTGGATACAAATTCATGTTTCATGTAATTTGTTAATGTCCAAAGAAATCCTTCTTTTCTTGTAAAAGTAAGGTCGCTCTTGTTGTTCTTTCGGGAATGACATTTTATGGGTGAGAGTTCTTAATTAAACTTGTGCTTAATTGCAAAATCTTTGTGGGGAGTGCGGCTGTGGAATATTGTATGAGTTATCTTGTATCTTTATAAACTCCTTGATGAATACACTAAGTTTCGACTTTGTGAAATTATCGAAACAAAGTTGATATATATGTTCTCTTTTAGTCATGAATTATCTCTATGAGAATTTCATTATGATCCCGTAGTTTTCGTACCTTTGCCAACTTATATTGACAAAAAGGGGGAGAATTATTTGGTAGTTCACACTACATACATATGGTTTACGGATCATTATGTAAGGGGGAGTTGTTTTCATTGTAAGATGAAGTATTGACTAAGGGGGAGTGATACATATCACCATTGTATTATTGTCAAAATTGTGATGCAATTGGACCTTGATGTTGTGTAATAATACTATGACACTGTATAACAATAATTGAGAACAATTGTTTTCTTATTGTTATGGCTACGGATCTTTAACAACAATGATGCTGAGTTGAACACGTTTAGAATCGCTGGAGTACTTGAAGTGGCGAAGAATTCAAGGAATGTTGAAGAACCAAGGAAATCAAGCATGATGGATGAGAAGCTACAAAGTTTATTTATTTTGTAATCCATATGTATTGATAGTTTGTTAGTAAAATTGACAAAGGGGGAGATTGTTTGAGCATTGCTTGGTCGAACTCGCAAGCATTTCTATCTCAAGCTTGTTTGTCAAGTTTAGGTGATCAAAACTATAGTCTTGATTTCTACTCTACTTATAGTTATGTCTCGGATTAGGATAGAATGTGTAGTTGAGCTTTAGACTACACGGCGTTCATCGATTGAAGACGAAGATCTACTAAGGAGAGCTTGGAGGAACTTCACCAACAAAAGGTATCTGGAGACTAAAACTTATCTATCACTCAGAAGTTTATTATATTCCATCTCCTATTGAGACTAAGTCGTATAGCTATATAGACTTTTATATTATACACATTTGATATTTTGAGCTGAGTTTAACTCGCTTATCTATTTCTCGAAATATGTGTTGGAAGCTTTTTGTTTTAGCTAATTTTATAATTATTCTTAACGAGTTTAGTTGGAAACAATTTATTTGTTGGAAACTAAATAATAAGTCAAAAGATGAACATGTGGAAATTGCCTTGAAACATCTTACATGATTTGTATGAGACAATCATTTGATGTCGACTTATACAGTTTCGTATTGATCATTCGATCACTTGAAAATTGCTTATAAGCTAATGGTTTGTGTGAGACAGCCATTGTCGTTTTCTAAGAATGTTTCAATGATTGAAATGGGAGTTTAGAACAAAAACTTTTATCTGGATACATCACAGTATGTGTACCTAGTATGTAAACTTTTTTGGTATGATTCAGGTCCGGGAACTTTGTTTGCATACCAGTATGCGAACGGTTTTAACTGAAAAGTCCGGGAACCAAGTTTGCATACCAGTATGCGAACGGTTCTGCCTGAGTTAGGTCTTGGACGGTGATGGTTTTCAAAGTTGTTGTAGTAATAGGTTCGTTGAGACTTGTGAAAGTAATAGATTTTAGACTTAATGAAACTTAAAAATAAACGAAATTTAATTAAAATTTGATTTCAAGATTTAGAAATGGACTAAGGCTCCGGATTCCACTATTCCTCTGGTTGATTGGTTTACAATGATATTTCTGAAATTATTATTAAGCTCTTTTTCTCATTAATTCACTATTAATCTATAAGGTGTCCAAATATTAAATTGTAATCCCTAAGCATGAATTATCAAAGAATTGATTCTAAGCATAACACTTCGAATTGATTCACAACTAATTAAGAAAACCAATTTTATCTTTATGTTGATCCTAGTGAATTAAATAAAATAAATAATTAAAGAAATTGTAAAAAGAAATTACCAATCAAGCATGAGTGAATAGTTTCCTCCGTTGCCTCAGTTACCGGGTACTTAGTCTCTCATCATGATGGAAACACGCTCAAAAGTTGATTTCATTTATGCTCAAAATTGGTTTACAAATGATGAAATGGGAGAAAAATAATAAAACCGGGTTTGTAACACTTATTTTTGTTACAGACCAAACTGTTACAGAGAATGATAAATATGAAGTGTCACTGTTATTGTAGCAATTACGATTGTTCCATGTGCGTCTTATGTTCTTCGTGCTCTTCACAGTAGCAGCAATGGTGATTCTCTGAAACTTAATTTTCTCGCTCTGTTGATGCTCTGTACCTCTCCCAAACTCTCTGTAATCCTTCTCTGACCTCCGAACACTCTTTATATAACAACCAGGAACAAGAAATCTTCGCAGTAAAGTCTCCAATTCTTTTCATTACTCGGGAATAAAATCTTTCCGTTTTTACGGGATTATTTCCCTCTTTATCTACTTCTTGCGTTGCATGTAGGCTAACACACTCCAAACAGACCACAACACGTTCCAGAAACGTTGTAGAAGGATTAATATTCACTGCAACCACACGAAATCCCGTGAAACATTTCTCCCGTTGACGTGCTGCCCTTTTTTCTTCTCTCGGATTATCTAGCCAAATTCAATCGAACTAAAGGCCTTTACCAAGCTTGATAATCCCAATCACGTCATCCCAAAGAGTTTCAGCCGTTGAGTCTCTCTAAAACATCCCTAAATCTCGAAAAGAAAATCTTCCAGTGACTGCAACCAATTCCCGCCAAAACTGGAATTTTGAAACGATGAAGATGGTGTCCCCCAAACCAAACTGGGGGTGCGAATAGCAGGTGCCCAACTGAGGTGCCCCTTATCCAAAGTGAGGGTGCCTTTAGTAATTTTCTCCGAGGGTCCAAATACCACTTTTCGAGCAACTTTTTCCACACAAGTGTAATTCTCCAATAACACCTATACAAACATAAAAACACCATAATAAGTACAAAATCAAGCACTAACAATACAGACACTGAGGACAATTCAGACACAAAAATGTGTCTATCAGACGGCTGTTTGCGTACCTGTTTGCAAACGGCTGGAAAAGACCAAATCCGGAAACTATATTTTGCGTACCAGTTTGCAAACTTAGTGGTTAAAGTTCTAAAATCGATTAAGTATGTTTTCATACTCATGAACAAATACATTTATGAATTAAGGAATGCAATCTTTGCAAACCGTGGCTTAATGTTCATGAATTAATTCTTATATACGTACTTTGTATGATTACGAATCAATCCGATTTTGTTTCAATTGGTTCATATATATATTTCTATGAGATAGTGAACAATTAAACAACTCTATGAGAAACACAATCAGATTCTGAAAAGACAAGGGTACCCAAATATACCTCAATCTAAAACTTTTCCACATATAAGTCCTCTTACCGAAAGTGATTGTCTATGGACTGAGTCGAGACAATACAACGAATCGGTATTCACACTTTGTGTGATCGTCTATGGATACAAGATCGAGACAATACAACAATCAAAGTGTGATTACTTGATAATAGGTTCAGACTTAACCAAACTCTATAGGATCACTATCAAGTAATACGGAGTTAACATTTGTGTAATTTACTTTAAATTATAATAACAACAATTATAATTTCGGAAAACAAAAGTAAATGACACAACAAGATTTTGTTAACGAGAAAACCGCAAATGAAGAAAAACCCCGGGACCTAGTCAAGAATTGAATACTCTCATAATTAAGACGCTATACAAAATCACACCAACTTCGTATAGTTGAGACCAAGCAACTAAAACTATAGTTCACCTAGTTTCTTCAGTATCCCTGTGCTTCCGACATTCAATAAGTGCACGCACTGGAACAATTCCCTTGGTTCGTATTCCAAACAGTAAAGGAACAACAAATATGTTCGGTAACAACTCTATTCAATCTCAGTGATATGAGTTAGACAAAGGCTCTTCTGTTTAATCCAATAAACTCCTTTGTCGGGTTTAGATCAATCTATTCAACAACTACCAAAGTAGCAGAGATTATATTTTGCAATCAATAATATGATCTACCAAGATACTAAATACTGATGCCGATCTACGCAACTAATCAATCAAATCTATCAAAGATAAACCGATTATAGTTGGATCCCAGCCGATCAAGTTTTGTGCACACCATAGATTATGAACCAAAATAAGAAATCTTCTTCGTCTTCAAATCTTCTTAAATCTTCAATAAACACCTGCACACCACAATTTGAATCTCTTGTGATCAATCACGCACAGAACGGAGTCTGTTAACAATGGATTATCACAAGATGTCTTTAGATATACAAACAGTTCTAAATATCCCGTCGACACTTCGATCTAGTTTGAGTGAATCTTATATCAGAAAAGAAGATTCTAAAGAATAAACAAACTAGGTGTAATCAAAGTTCACAACCGTTAGTCAATCAAATCAAATCGAAAGATAATAATACTGCAATTATCAAGTTTGGAACCAAGGAATTTCCAAAACCGAAATATTCTTAAGATATGCAATATATTTCCAAATCGGTTTTCATAATTCCTAGAAACGCTCTGTCGAAAACTAACCAAAATCCTACTAGAAAATCTCCAATTAGTAAATGCACATTACCAATTTTTATTTTCCAGAGATATGCATTTTAATTGCTGGTAATTAAAAGCATATAAAATTAACAACCTTAATTAAAAGATTCTCAACTTATTTCTGTCCGGGATCTCCTTTAGTTATTAAGGAATATCTTTGAACAATAAAA
>JAJJMB010007130.1:6350036-6374268 GCA_023531105.1 Papaver atlanticum
GTTCTACCAAACACAAGGATCGGTTCTACCTTAATATGGTTACTGGGACCGGTTACATCAATTACCAGGATCGGTTACATCAATTACAAGGACCGGTTACCATATTCTCATGGTATTACTTATGATCGGTCACACCAGTTACCAGGATCGGTTACACCAATTACCAGGAACGGTTACACCAATTACAAGGATCGATTACACACTCTTTTGTGATCGGTCACACCAATTACAAGGATCGGTCACACCAATTAAAAATATCGATCATACCATCTTATGTGATTACTTAGGATCGGTTACACTAATAAAAATCATACCAATACATAAGTCAGGCATTGTGACTAGTTTTACCAAGATACATAACAAGTTATGATCGGTTCTACTAACTCACACATATTGGTAATCCAAAGATATGCAATGAATAACAATACCAATAAGCCTAGCGTTTTCCCTTTCGATTCATAAAACAAGTTCATGAATGTACTTCCTTTAAACGAATGTAAACATTGTTTCCTAGGACGAAATCTTCACCCATACCTATACACATAATCACAATAGCATTCATACGATTATGTCGATGTCTTATATACCAAGTTCAAAAGATAAGCGTTATACTTCGTATTCTAATTCCTTAACACTATGCCTACTAGAGTATATCATTCACAGCTTCGCAGTTATTTTTTCAATATAGTACGACTTGAAAGATACGTTGGGAATGAAACAGTTCAAGTCAAAATATTACTAACCTCAAAAGGAAGGATGATGTCGTCGATGTAGCTTGTTACTTCTTCACATTCTTCAAGTCTTCGAGTAATACTTGTATGTCTCATTATCCTAATCTTTCTAGCCTAACCTATACGAAGTTGTCTCTAGTACATAATCAAGCGACTCTTAAATTGAGTTTTGATTCACTAAAATATGACAACCAAACTTGACATACCAACGCTTGGTGGGTTCAACCGAGCTATGCTCTAACAATCTCCCCCTTTGTCAATTTTAATGACAAACTCTTACAATCATATGGATAAACAAATTACAAAAATTCATTATACATACGCTTGATTCCAAGATTTAACGGCACAATACCCTGCATATATTCAATCCATAAATGTCGTTGTTGATATTTAAATAACAAAGCTAATACTCCCCCTAAAGGTAAGATAGGTAGATTTACAATCCGCACATCTTTGTTATTTCTCTTTTGTAGTCCAAATAACTACAATCATCATATGATATGTTTCTCCCCCTTAGTAAATGTTTTACTCTTTCGTTAGATATAACGTTTAAGCACAATTGTTCTTTCCTTAGTGATTACAAATCACTTGTTTACTCCATATATTTCTCACCCTTTTTGTCACAAAATGACAAAGGTACGAGCAAATACCAAAACCGAAAGGATCTTACAATCTAAAAGAATTATACAACCTATAAGAGCTAAGCACGAAGGTTTCACATACCACTTTAGATAACCAATACCAAAACCGAAACTACAAGTAATTTGGTTTTATTATGTTATCAAGGAAACAATTGCCCAAAGCAATTTTCCCTAATAGTTTAAAAAATTGACTAAGAAACTTAGTTCCCTTGCTAAACCGATTGCACAAATACAATCGCTTATTTCGATAAGACCAAAATAAATATCAGAATTAACTTTATTTTTCTCATCAGGCACTAATTATTCATATAATAACTTAGACCTTACACTTTACACAAGACAAATACTAGGTTAGTTAACTAATATTTCTTGTCAAGGCATTCGATTAGACTTGAATAACCGAATCCTTTACTTTTGATAAGTCTAACTAAGATCAGAATTAACTTAGTTTCTCTTATCCAGAATCGAATTGGACTAAACAAATGATCCCGTGTTTTGTTAAGACATAAACAATACATACAAACCAAATAAATTGACTTTCACAATTATTTTTCTTAACCGGAAGCAATTGAAATAAACATAGATATTAAAGCACCGCAATTGCACCGAAATTTTGTTAAGTCTAAAACAATTGATACCAAACAATAAAGAAAGATATCAAACCAGTTTTTCTTAACCGGAAACAATTGAATCACACACACACACATCCATACACACATAATGGAATAAACATCAATTGTATCGAATTTTGTTAAGCAAAAGCAAAATATATGCAATAAACTCTAGCTTTTCTTAAACAGGAAAACGATTAACTAACAAATTCGTTACCTCAGATTCCACATCCTCTTCTCCCCATAAAGATACATCATTAAGCGCAAGTTCAAGTTAGAACTCTCCCCTATTGTGTTGTCATCCTCTCGCAAGAACAAAAGAACAACAACAAAAGCAACCTTTACCAGAGAAAGGTTGAATCGGTTTTAACTAATGTATAGCAAAAGTTGAAAACCCCGAAACACATATGCTTTTAGGCTAAACCAAAATCGATTCAACATATTGTGACTTTTTCACATATGAGTTTCAATCGGAACACCTTATGATCCTTTGATAAAGCCTACCAACATGGGCTAGAACTTAATCCCGCTAAATCAAAAAGCCACACAAACCATAAGGGTACACACGTCATATGAGATCAAATATTAAGGTTAAGAAAACCGAAATTAAACATCCCATAACACATAGCAATAATATAAAGCATTCAAGCACATGTATGTAATCGAAAAACTATCACAAGAAAAATTATAAAATAATAATTTTATTCATAGACAATAGATAGTTTTATTCAGCAATAGACCTTACACAATAATTGAAAGAAATCAAAAACTGATGTCTATTTTGTTTGGAGAATTTAATCTTCAACCAGATTTTTCAAAGATCATCTTCAATTTCCTCAAAATTTTCAGGATCTTTATCAACTGCATCTTGACTGATTTCTCGGATTCTGCACACAGTACCTTGATTATGTTCACAGGCTAAGGCATTAACCTTACGATTAATATTCCGAGCATACTCCCTATTACCGATTCCAAGTTTTATCAGCTTCTTTTGGTTACGGATAACAATTCTTAGTAATGCTGCATGTCTATGATGTGTTTCAATAGTACTGAGGAGGACTTGTCGAAGATTGAGAATGTCAATCTTAACATCCAAACTGTTTTGGACAAGAAGATGAGTTACATCTTCCTTTTCTTTTCCTTTATCTTCACAACCATATTTCTTGAAGGAATCATCAAGATTGATAGTTTCAGTAGAAGCCATTCCACTCAACGCTTTTAGAATTTTAGCTTGAGATCTGGTTTGAGGATACATCCTTTAGTATATGTTCTCAAACACGATGAGTACATATACTCGAGAATAATTTTTAAACACATACCAAACATAGGTGCCATCCTTAATTAGGTAATTCTGGCCAGATTTGAAAAGATTTTCGCATCTAATATGTTATTCCATTTTAAAGATTCTTTGGAAAGAATCAATCTTCTAGATCAGGTATCAGATGATACATTAGACAAGTAAACTTATCCTGTTTACACAAGCTGTTGTAAGACAACTTTTCTACGCATTAATACAATAAATATATTCATGTAGAGTGTGTATTCTCTCTATGTTGAATAAAAGATATTTACAGGATACACGATGCCCAGGTACTTGTGCTTCCTTACATCAAAAGATCGGGCATTGTAAGGATGCACTTTCCAACAGAATTAAGCGTTGGGGTGAGAAGTACCTTTCTCACCGAGTATATTTTGAGGAACTTCTCCCTTCTTGTATTTAGGGACACGATCATGTTCCATTGTGTGGGATGCGGATTCAACCTCTTTATCAGGAATATTACGTGATGCTATATCCTTGATTATATCTTGTGCCCAGGATGGTATGTTCTTTGAATTCGAACCCGTGTGATCTTGATCTTCCATTAAACAGATTGTAGATGTCTTTTGTTCAAGACAATCTATATGTCTTTTTAAGGTATCCATTCCCTGTTGAAAATGTTTTTCTAAACACTTATCAAGATACACCTTTCGACATGTCTCTGTAAGAAGTTCTTCTATAAGGATTTTGTTTATTATTTGTGAATGCTCCAGCGATTTAGTAAGAATTTCACACTCTGAAGTTTGCTGATATACTTCATTGCACAAGGCCAATTTTTGTTCCAAATAATCTGCTAGATTACTTTGAAGACTGAGTGTTTCTCGCTTTCCTTCACAGATTCTTACATTTAATTGAACAATAAGTTCTAAGACATCATCTAGGCTGTCAATGGTTTTTCCTTCTTCTGAATAATTCTCAACATGTTTGAAAAACCTTTCCAACATTTTACGAAATTCAGAACTTGGACAGACCAGTGAATCAAATATCTTTTTTCTTTTAGAAACAGAAGATTTTCCACTAGTGATTGGAGATGGATCCAAAACATGTTCCTTTTTTTTTGGATTAATTCTTTTCTGATCAGAATCCTGATCCTTAATCAAGTTATCAGTCTTAGACTTCCAGATCCAACTATTTTCTCTATAGTTGCGTATTCTGATCTTACTTGTTCTATCGTATTAAGTACTATCTTCTCTAAGATTTGCTCGAGATTTATCTCCGATAGGTAAGATATAAAAAGTAATCACAAATCTCTTCGTCTCATTCTTTGTGATTCAACAATAACTTCTTCTACTACCATATAGTTAAGTATTGTGAGGTGATTGATATTTCTAGGCTGTTCTTCGGGAATATAAGACCGGATTATCAATTGGTTCCTGTTCACCTTGATTTATCAAAAGACGGAACAAAACTTCATAGGTACTTCTGTAGGAGATAGATTTATCAATCAGAATAGACTTATCTGTGGGAGATAGATTTGTTTATAAGTCTTCGACTTTGGGTCGTAGAAACTCTTAGTTGTGGGTGAGATCAGCTAAGGGAATCAAGTGCGTAGAATCCGACGTGGTTCTAAAGGCGTAAGAAACGCGACTGTAGCTTAATCGGTGTGAGACTTGGTTAGGTCTCAACTACATTCCAATCCGAAGTTAACTTGAAGTAGGCTAGCGTCTGTAGCGGTTTAATACAATGTGGTGTTCAATCTCGACTAGGTCCTGGGGGTTTTTATGCATCTTCGGTTTCCTCGTTAACAAAATTTATGGTGTATGTGTTATTTCTTTTCCGCATTATATTTGTGAAAAAGCGGGGGTCTAACAACCTCACCCAATATTTCGCTTAGCAATCTGTATGGACTAACTCCAATATACTTTTAAGAGAATCGACTAGACAGTCAGACTCAATCTTAATAAAAAGTATATCAAAGAGTCATATCTTAATTTCTCAATTCAATCCCAACTCAAACAAATAGAAATCTGCGAGTCTGATTGAATACAAGAGAAATAAACTTGAACGATACCAAAGACCAATGTTACAGGATCAATCAATTTCAATCAACAACCAAAGGTTGGATTTACCAATTGATCGATACAAATGCACAACTTGTGATATTTCAATTATATAACAAAATATAATGCGGAAAAGAAATAACACAGACACCAGAAGTTTTGTTAACGAGGAAACTGCAAATGCAGAAAAACCACGGGACCTAGTCCAGATTGAACACCATATTGTATTAAGCCGCTACAGATACTAGCCTACTACAAACTAACTTCGGTCTGGACTGTAGTTGGACCCCAATCAATCTCACACTGATCCAAGGTACAGTTGCGCTCCTTACGTCTCTGATCCCAGCAGGATACTATGCACTTGATTCCCTTAGCTGATCTCACCCACAACTAAGAGTTGTTACAACCCAAAGTCGAAGACTTTACTAAACAAATCTGTATCACACAGAAAAGTCTACAAGAATAGATAAATCTATCTCCCACAGAAATACCTTCAAGTTTTGTTCCGTCTTTTGATAAATCAAGGTGAACAGGAACCAATCGATAACCCAGACTTATATCCCGGAAGAACAGCCTAAAATTATCAATCACCTCACAATAATCTTAATCGACTAGCGAAACAAGATATTACGGAATCACAAATGATGAGACGAATATGTTTATGACTACTTTTCTATCTTGCCTATCAGAGAAATTAATCTGAAGCCAATCTTACGATTGTACTCAATCATGATAGAAATAGCAAGATCAGATCACCCAACTACAGAGAAAATAGTTGGGTCTGGCTTCACAATCCCAATGAAGTCTTTAAGTCGTTAACCTATAGGGTCTCGGTAGAAACCTAAGGTTAAAGGAGAATCGACTCTAGCTTATACAACTAGTATCACACAGGAGGTGTGGGGATTAGGTTTCCAAGTTGCTAGATCCTTTATATAGTCTCCAAATCGGGGTTTACAATCTAAGTTACCTTGGTAACAAAGCATTCAATATTCACCGTTAGATGAAAACCTGAATAGATTCAAGCTAATATCTTTCAACCGTTATATCGAACTTAGCTTGTTATACACAAATGAAATATACGTCATTTAGGTTTGAGTAACCGTACCTAAACGTGTACACCTAGTTGGTTCAACAGTAGTTAACCAAATGGTTAGCCATATGAGCACTTTCATATCAACCTTATTCATCTTCACCATAACTAGTCCAAATGACTCAAATGAACTAGTTCAAGAGTTGTTCAATTGCTTAGATCTTATAGAAGTATACAAGACACAATCGAAGCAAAATCGGTTTTGATTCACTCGAATCGATTCATGAACATTATAGCCACGGTTTGCAAATTGCATTCCTTAATATATAAATGTTTTAGTTCATGAACAAACCAATTTTAGAAAGTAACACACTTAAGTATGCGTACGGGTATGCGTACTTAAGTAACCGGATTTGAGTTTGTTTTGGTTTCCAAACTCAACAGAAATTCACGGACGTGAACTTTCCGCCAGTATGCATACGAGTACGCATACTTAGGTAACCAGATTAAGTTGGTTTTGATTTCCAAACTCAGCAGAAATTCACAGACGTGAACTTCCGCCAGTATGTGTATGGGTACGCATACTTACCCAGTCTCCATCAACCATATAATACACACACAAGTATGCATACATTTGGTTCCCGGTTTTGGACTTATACACTAATGCGCAAACATATTATATGCTTATATCCAAGGATGGTTACATGTTCTAAACTCTTTATTTCAATCATTGAAACATTCTTAGAGGATGTTAAATAGAGGTTATTCACACACTATTTTTCATCAAAGCAATTTTCAAGATATTGAAATAATCAACATGACTTTCGTCATTTGTAAAGATGAATTTGGCTAAAGCGAAAGCTTACCAACACATATTTCGAGAAATAGATAACCGAGATAAACTCGGCTCGAAATAGCAAATGTGTATAATCGAAGTCTATATAGCAATACGACTTTTGTCTCAAGATAGGAGATAGAGTAGATAGATTTTTGAGTGATAGATAAGTTCAAGTCTCCACATACCTTTTTGTCGATGAAGATCCACCAGTTCATTGAGTAGTTCTTCGTCTTTGCATGATGAACATCATGCAGTCTAGAGCTCAACTACACTTTCTATCCTAGTCTGAGACTTAGCTATAAGTAGACTAGAAATCAATACTTATAGTTTTGGCAGCTAAACTTGATAACAAGCTTGAGATAGCAATGCTTCCGAGTTCGACCGAGCAATGCTCTAACATTTTGTTTATATAATTGAAATATCACAGGTTGTGTGTAGTTCAATCAATTAAGAAATCCAACCTTGTTTGTTGGATAGAAATCGATTGGCACTTGAACATTGGTATTTGGTACCGTTAAAGTTATTCTCATAATTAATCAGTTCACGGATTCCATCCTGTTGAGTTACTGATTGATTTTAGAAAGAGATATAATTCTTGGATATCTTTCCTTGATTGAGTCTGACTGTCTAGTTGATTCTCTTGGAATCATATTGGAGTTTGGTCCATATAGATTGTCGAACGAATTATTAGGTGTGGTTATTAGACCGCCGCTTTTTCAGACGATCTTGAAGTATTTTATCTTATTGGTTTTATATATTGCAAATATCTTATGAAGTATATATATGTTTACGTTCTTGAACCGTGCTTATCTCATATATGCTCAAAAGTTAAGTCTATCATGTCTTTATGCAAATATTGATAAAAGATATAATGAACTTTTGAGAAAATTCCGCAGTATTGATCTTTCCCTGATCCACTTTTATGTGAAAGTACTGTTTAACTTCGTAAGTTTTCTTATGTTGAGTGATTTCCGGTTAAATTAATCATAAAGGTTCTCTTGTGATTAGTTTAATTGATGATAGTTTGGACATTAACAAATCGCGTCCAAAGAAATCCTTATTTTCTTGTAAAAGTAAGGTCGCTCATGTTGTTCTCTTGGGAATGACATCAAATGGGGGAGAGTTCTTAAATGAACTTGTGCTTAATTTCCATATCTTTGTGGGGAGAGCGGTTGTGGAATTTTGAAGGGGTTAACTTGTATTTTTATAAACTCCTTGATGAATACACTAAGTTTCGACTATGTGAAATCATCGAAACAAAGTTGACATGTTCTCTTTTAGTCATGAATTATATTTTTGAGAATTTCATTATGATCCCGTAGTTTTCGTACCTTTGCCAATTTATATTGACAAAAAGGGGGAGAATTATTTGGTAGTTCACACTACATACATATGGTTTACGGATCATTATGTAACGGGGAATGGTTTTGATTATGAGATGGAAGTATTGACTAAGGGGGAGTGATACATATAACCTTAGTATTATTTCAAAGTTATGATGTAATTGGACTTTGATTCGATATAATAGTACTATGACATTTTATAACAATGTTTGAGAACTTTCGTTTTCATATTGTTATGGCTACGGATCTTCAACAACAATGATGCTGACTTGAACACATTCATAATTGATGGAGAACTTGAAGTAACGAATAATTCAAGGAAGTTGAAGAGCCAAGGAAATCAAGCATGATGGATCAGAAGCTACAAAGTTTATTTATTTTGTAATCCATTTGTATTGATAGTTTTTTCACTAAAATTGACAAAGGGGGAGATTGTTAGAGCACTGCTCGGTCGAACTCGCAAGCGTTGCTATCTCAAGCTTGTTTGTCAAGTTTAGTTGATCAAAACTATATGGCTAACTTCGGTTAACTATTATTGAGCCAACAAGTATACACGTTTGGGTACGGTTCATCCATATATAAATATAAGTATATTTCATTTGTGTGTATCGAGCTAATACCATCTAACGTTGGAGATTGATTGCTTAATTTCTAAGCAGACTTAGCTTGAATCTCAAATCAGGAATTCATCTGACGGTGAATATTGAACGTTTGTTACTAAGCTATCTTAGCTTTGATTGTAAGCAGCCCTGACTATATAAGGGAGAACTCTAGCATCTGGGAAACCTAATCCCGACACTTCCGTGTGTCCTAGTTGCAAACTAGAGTCGATTCTCCTTTAACATAGGTTTTCCAAAACCATTATTAGGTTAACGACTTGAAGAGTTCATTTGGGATTCGTGAAGCCAGATCCAACTATTTTCTCTGTAGGTTCGTATTTTGATCTTACTTTTTCTATCGTAGTAAGTTTTATCTTCTTTAATATTTACTCGAGATTCATCTCTGATAGGTAAGATATAAAAAGTAATCACAACAGTTTTTCGTCTCAGACTCTTGTGGTTCCGCAATAACTTCTTATGTTAATCAGTTAGGTTATTGTGAGAGTATAAAACCGGATTATTAGTTGATTCATGTTCACCTTGATATTTGTATCAAAAGACGGAATAAAAATAATAAAAGATAGACATATCCGTGGGAGACAGATTTGTTTATAAGTCTTCAACTTTGGGTCGTAGGAACTCTTAGTTGTGGGTGAGATCAAGTGCGCAGAATCCGGCGTGGTTCTAGAGGCATAAGAAACATGACAGTACCTTAATCGGTATGAGACTTGGTTAGGGCTCAACTACATTCCAGTTCGAAGTTAAATTGTAGTAGGCTACAGTCTGTAGCGGCTTAATACAGTGTGGTGTTCAAATCTGGACTAGGTTCCGGGGTTTTTCTGCATTTGTGGTTTCCTCGTTAACAAAATTTATGGTGTCTGTGTTATTTCTTTTCCGCATTATATTTGTTGATAAAATTGAAATTCACATATTGTGCGTAGATCAATCACAGTTGATAAATCCGACCTTGTTTGTTGGATATAACTTGATTGATACTTGGGCATTGGTCTTTGGTACCGTCCAAGTTATTTTTCATATCAATCGGGCTCACAGATTTCTATCTGTTCGATTTGCTGATTGTATTGAGAAAGAGATAAAGCTCTTTGATATATCTCTTGATTGAGTCTCACTTTTAAGTTGGTTCCCTCAGAAATATATTAGAGTTTAGTCCATACAGATTGCCGAACGAATTATTGGGTGCGGTTGTTGTACCCCCATTTTTTTAATGAGGGAAGTAACTTTAAAAACGCGAGGTAATTGGGGTAATTTGTTAATTATTCAACAAATAACATAAAAACGTCAAATTCACACTCCTTACAGAAGTTTCCACAAAGATGGATCCTAAGTAAAGGTTGTACTTTCACAGACCAGTTGACATTCTCCAAGGTATCTGAAGAGACAGAAACACATAAATGCTAAGAATTGATGGAATTTAGTACCAAATATTTTTTTGCATTTATGATATAAATATCTCATTATGATTAAGAAGAACTGAACGGTATAAATGAATAAGATATTTTATAAGAAAGAATCATACACAAAAGAAAATCGGACATTAAATAAATGAATACGATTATGCCAAAGGAAAACCATACACATTTATATAATCTTATAATCAATATTCTCCATCAACCGTATTGCATTCGTGTATTTATTGCTTAAAATGTCGAAATTTACCGAATTCACATGTTGGATTCTCATATTAACAATATTCGTTAATGAAGGATTAATTGAAGGAAGAACAACTACGAAATCGGTAAACAAAGCAATAATCAAACCATTAAGGTGAAGTAATATTTTTAATTTAATGCATATATTTAATATCACGATTCTTGACATATTCATTCATACATTCTTATCTCGTTGAGTTTTATCTTGTAGGTCGGAAACGCAGAGATCATTGATTGTTATGATATTTACAGACAACCTAGTCTTAACCATCCTTTGCTTTGTAATCATATGATACAGGTTTATTTTTTACAAACTTTTTCTCATTATATATGTAAACTCTTAATAAATTACTTAATTTTTGTTTTCATGAAAGATGAGACAAACTTTGAACCCAAAAGGAACGAAATCAGATAATTTGGGAACACTTGATCTTACACAAACTTGGCATAAGTACGGATCATGTCCTGAAGGAACTATCCCTATTCGGAGAAAAGGAAAAAAATTACAATTCCACAATTTTGCGAAAACATCATTATCCAAGATTATCACCTTTTAAGACTCTTATTACATCAAAATCAAACAACACTATAGATAACTATAATTTCCATGAGGTATACTAAATCACATATCATCGTTATTATTTTTTATTTTCAATACATGTAAATATATAGTTGTAGTGATTAAGATGTGTATTCTTACAGCACGCTATAATTGGGATGCTCGGTAATTTTCTTGGAGCGTAAGCAAAAATAAATCTTTGGAAACCATTTACTGAAGCACATGAAATGAGTATATCTCAAATTTGGGTTGCATCTGGTGAAGACATAGATCTCAATACTATTGAAGTTGGATGGCATGTAAGTTATTCGTCCATATGATATGCAAATGAATTTATAAACTTTTGCGGGGGTACATTTGAATTTTCAGGTTTATTTTTAATTAGGTGTACCAAGACATATATGGTGACGACCAGACCAGATTTTTCATATACTGGACAGGAAGTATTATTACCCTTTTTGTTATATGGAATGGCATAGTGATGAGGATGTTTTCGAAGGACATCAATTATTTTTTATTATTAATTTCTTAAGAAGATCGAATCATTTAATTGTTATTATTTCCTGTTAGACGGACGGATACTTGAGCTCGGGTTGCTACAACCTCCTTTGCGATGGTTTTGTGCACACATCGTCAAATATCTCCCTTGGTTGCAATTTCACAGAGGTATCTACTTTCAATGGCGACAAAAAAGATGCCACCTTCAGTATTCAAAAGGTATGAAAGTAGAAGTCATCAAATATTCATACCCATTATCAACTAAGAATCAAAAATAAACATTGAATAACTTGGCAGGACCAATGTAATGGACACTGGTGGGTACACTTATAAGGTATTTCAGTCGGTTATTATCCAAGCGCTCTCTTCACAAATTTATTAAGAACAACAACAACAGTAGAATGGGGAGGAGAAATCATTAATTTGAAAAATAAAGGACGACATACTTCGACTCAAATGGGTAGCGGCCATTTCCCTTTTAAAGGTGGTTTGAAGACATCGAGTTATTTTAATTGGGTTCATGTATTTGATGAAAATAACATGATCAAGGACCCTGAAAAGGTTATAAAAAAAGTTACAAATCTAAATTGCTATAATTTGGAAATTGATAATGACCATTATGGTACAAATGGTTATGGTTTTTACTATGGAGGTCCCGGTTATAATGATAAATGCCGATAAATTAAATATATAGTCCCTTAGTCCCACAAAAAGTGAGGATTTTCCTTTTTTTAAAGTATATGGTTTGTTGTTAAAGTTTATTCAATAAGAGGACTTTTATTTATTGTTAGAAATTGGATTTCAAAAGATTACATTAACGAATTTTTGATATATCTCAAATATTGTGTGTTTTTGAGTGAAAGTACTTTTTAGGTTCAAGATATCAAAATCGTGCAAGAAGAGCCTAAACTAAAAAGTGTGTTAACATCTTTCTTAGTTCACAAAGGTATAAATGATAGGTTGATCTTACGTGAGAGAAGCAGAAAACGTTGAGAAATCACTGTGCGATGAGTTTTGCAGTGTGGAGTTGTTGAAATACAATGTGAAGGTTATACTTGTTAATGGAAGTCTGATTATGATCTGCATGATATGACCTTATGATAAAGTCATTTTACTTATAATTGTAATGAACACGTTGATTTCTCGTAGGTTGAGGTTGTGAAGAAGTGGAGAAGTGATGGTCGTGGAGATAGTGGTGAAGTCATGTCCACTATGTCAGAAAAGATGATATGCCCACAACTCCATCCTTCTATTGATTGCTCTTAACCGTCATAGTATTTGTTACCTTCTCGTTATTGATGTGTTCCACATCATACGTTGTTGTAAACCACCAGACCAATACCCAATGAGAATCCCCACATGCGACATATGTATTTCATAGAAAAATGGTGAAGTCATGGACTACTACTATTTTGGTTAAGTCAGGAAAATAACCTGATAAATTAGTGAGGCAAGTTGCTCAATTCACTAAGTGGTTAAGTAGACAGAGCAGTGTCAGGTCTAATAAAAATAATAAGTCTAGTAGTAAATTAAAGTTCACTACGTGTAGGAGTAGATTGTATCATCATGATTTGAGCAATGAGATTGGATGATGCCGTAGACATTTTCATGAGTATTAAGCTCTATTGATGAGCTGTAATTAGTGATGCCAACCGCGAGCATTTGAGTAATCTGAGTACTCAGTGACAATATGAATGACCTATGGTGTTGTATTAGGTGATCTCAGTTGAGAGAAATTAGAGGATCATGTTAGAGCACTACTCGGTCGAACTCACAAGTTTTGCTATCTCAAGCTTATTGTCAATGTTAGATGAACAAAACTATATCTTGATTTCTAGTCTACTATAAGTCAAGTCTTGGACTAGATATAAAAGTTGGTTCTTGAGTATCAGACATCACTCTCGAAGACTGACGATCGACGAAGACATTTGGAGAACTTCATCAACAAGGTATGTGAAGACTGAACCATTCTGTTTACTCACAAGCTTTACCGTTCTATCTATATGAGACTATGTCGTATGACTTCTAGTAAATCAATTACAAAGAATAAATTTCAAGTCAAGCTTCACTACACCATTTTTCCCGATTCGCAACAGAATGTACTTGTTACAAAACAGCGTTGTAACAACAATTTTATGTTTCGAATCAACGCGTTATATTTATTTTGTAACGACTTCATGGCAGTTACGAATTTTGGGTTGTAACGGTCGTCGTTGCAACGACGGAGAGCCGTTACTGTGTGTAATTTCGTAATAGGGACCAGCAATTACGAATATTTTGTAACATTATAGTCGTAACAGAGGATAGTAGTTACAATTTTTTTTTGCAACACCAATTTTTTTTACTGCGCGTCTAAGTTTAACCAGGTCAAAATCAGTCATGGTCAGTCCATTTCCGGCAGGAAATTTGCCGGAATTAAAAACAACCTGCATAAAACTTTCATTCCATCCATCTTGTTAGAGCATTGCTCGGTCGAAATCGCAAGTGTTGCTATCTCAAGCTTGTTTGTCAAGTTTAGTTGATTAAAACTATATCTTTATTTCTAATCTACTTATAGCTATGTCTCGGATTAGGATAGAAGTGTGTAGTTGAGCATTAGACTTCACGGCTTTCACCAATTAAAGGTATGTGAAGACTAAAACTTATCTATCACTCAGAAGTATATTCGATTCTATCTACTAATGAGACTAAGTCGTATAGCTATATAGACTTTGTGTTATACACATTTGAAATTTCGAGTCGAGTTTATCTCGTTTGTATAATTCTCGAAAAAAGAGTTTAAAGCTTAGAATGCTCCATCATCTACTTGACAACTTTAGTTGTAAACAATTCATTTGTTGGAAACTAAATATTAAGTCAAGTTGATCATGTGAAAATTACCTTGAACATCTTACATGATCTGTGTGAGACAATCATTTGATGTTAACTTGGGATGTTTCGTATTGATCAAATAATCATTTGAAAATTACTTGAAGCTAGTGGTATGAGTAAGATTACCATTGTTGTCTTCTAAGGATGTTTCAAATTGATTAACGAGAGTTTTAGAACTACTACTAATGTCTGGATACATCTCAGTATGCGTACCCAGTATGCGAACTGTGAAGTGCTAGTTCAGGTCTGGAACTCTTGTTTGCGAATTGTGTTTGCGAATGAGTTTATTTGTGATGGGTCCGGAACTGTGGTTTGCTAACAGTGTTTGCGAACGGAAAGACTAGGAAAGGTCCGGAATGGTAGTTCGTGAACTCAGTTTGAAAACTCAGTGGTTAGGTTCTAAAATCGGTTAGTATGACAACTTGATCATATACTCTGTATGCTAACTTTTGTCTATACTCATGAACTCAGGTTCGTTTGCGAACTAAAGTCCATGTATTCTTAATGCTTTAAGGTATGCGAACTCAGTTTGCAAACCGTGGCATTATGTTCATGAATTGGTTCTACGTACCTTGTACACTTACAAACCAAGCCAATTTTTTTTCAAATGGTTCATATATATTTCTATGATATAGTGAACATTTGAACAACTCTCTTATAACACATTTAGATAATTTGATTATCTATTATGATTGACTGATTATCAGATTGGGTCTAGAAGTGTTAGATGAATATAGCTAAGCTAAAAGTGTTCATATGGCTAACTTCGGTTAACTGTTATTGAGCCAACTTGTTATACACGTTTAGGTACGGTTCATCCATATCTGGATATAAGTATATTTCATTTGTGTGTATCAAGATAAACCATCTAATGGTGGAGATTGATTGCTTATTTTGTAAGCAAACTTAGCTTGAATCTTAAGTCAGGTTTTCATCTAACGGTGAATATTAGTTGCTTTCTTAATAAGATATCTTAGCTTTGATTGTAAGCAACACTAATTTGATAGACTATATAAGGAGAAGCTCTAGCATCTGGAAAACCTAATCCCGACACTTTCGTGTGTTCTAGTTGCAAACTAGAGTCGATGATCTTTTAACCTAGGTTTCCAGTTCTTCTGAACACCATTACTAGGTTTCACGACTTAAAGACTTCGCTTGGGATTCATGAAGCCAGGTCCAACTATTTTCTTTGTAGTTGCGTATCCTGATCTTACTTTTTCTATACTATTGAGTTTAATCTTCTCTAATATTTTCTCGAGATTTATCTCCGATAGGTAATATATAAAAAGTAATCACAACGGTTTCTTCGTCTCAGAATCTTGTGATTCCGCAATAACTTCTCTTGTTAAACAGTTAGGTTATTGTGAGGTGACTAATATTCTAAGCTGCTCTTCGGAGGTATAATACATGATTATTAGTTGTGTTTCCTGTTCACCTTGATCTTTATCTTAATACGGAAACAACAAATAGAATAGACTTATCTGTGGGAGACAGATTTGTTTATAAGTCTTCGACTTTGGGTCGTAGCAACTTCTAAGATGTAAAGGATATCAACTAGGGGAATCAAGTGCGTAGGGTCTTGCGAGATTCAAGAGGCATAAGGAACGCGGCTGTACCTTAATCGGTGTGAGACTTGGTTAAGGCTCAACTACATTCCATTCTGAAGTTAACTTGTAGTAGGCTAGAGTTTGTAGCGGCATAATATAGTGTGGTGTTCGAGTATGGACTAGGTCCCGGGGTTTTCCTGCATTTGCGGTTTCCTCGTTAACAAATTTTTCGGTGTCCGTGTTATTTCTTTTTCGTATTATATTTTCCTTATATAATTGAAATATCACAGGTTCTGCGTTGTTCAATCACAGTTGATAAATCCGACCTTGTTTGTTGGATAAAACTTGATTGACACTTGGACATTGGTCTTTGGTACCATCCGAGTTATTCTCATAATAATCGGGTTCACAAATTCCTATTTGTTTGATTTACTGATTGTGTTGAGCAAGAGATAAAGCTCTTTGATATCTTTTCTTGATCGATTCTCACTAAGTTGGTGCTCTCGGAATTATATCAGACTTTAGTCCATACAGATTTCCGAGCGAAAAAGTTGGGTGTGGTTGTTGTACCCCCGTGTTTTCAATTGGTATCAGAGCAGGAAAACACGCTAAGACCTCATAAGTATGTGTTTGTAGCAATCTGACTATATGGACAAAATTGTTATATTTGATAAACGTATCACCAGGAATAAAAGTGTTGTTCTTATGGATTATATTAAAGAGAAAGATTTGTATGTCTCAATTTTAGATGAACATCTTGTTCCCATAAAACAGCCGAATATTGACAAGTGTTATCCTTTTTATCTTACTGATGAGTCTAACTTTGAAATAGAAAGGGAAATAGCTAAAGAAAGAGCAGTGATTCTAAGACAGGTTAGAATCCATTCCACTGAAGTTAATAGGTTGAAACACAAAGTCAATATGCTTATTGGTATGGTTAATGATCGTGACTCTCAATTAAGATTCTTCGTGAAGAAAAAACCGAAGTAAGTTTATCAAAAACTTTACTCTAGGAAAAACTTAAGGAGAATTCCTTAGATATCAAACGTCTATTGAGTAAATCCTCTATTCAATGCAAGGTTTGTTCTGAAGAGTCCACTATACCAAATGCCAACTGACAAAACTGAGAAGTTAGAAAACGTGACTACTTGTAACCATGTTTCTCTAACGAAATCAGTTTCAGAAGCTAAATTGCAAACCCTTTGTAAAGACCCTCAAGTTCGTCAACGCTATTAGACTAGTCAAGAGACATCTTAGCCGCTAATAACTCAATTAGTCTAACACGAACGTTAATTATTTTAAATCAATCCAACAACGATCTAGATACGAAACTAGTACCGTTGAATAGATCTCGAAAAGTTACGCCGAATGGACTACTCGAACATGTCAGTCGGATATCGGACGAAGAAGATATCATCAGATTTATTTAAAGGGCAAAATAGTCATTTTACAGTTGACCGACTTGGCAGCCCTTATCTTTTGGTCGGGTGCCTCTAACAATCCTGACCAGCCTTATCTACACCTAATCGAGAATAATTATTCGTTTCTTTTATTTCTTCTTCTTCATTCTTCTTTTTGCTTCTCTTCTCTTTCTTCTTCCCCTGTTCTTCTTCTTCTGCGATTGTTTGAGAGAATCGTTTGTTGAAGCTATCTAGTATATGATGAAGATGGCGTTATTGTAATATATGGAGAAGATTAATTGAAGATTGATTTAGTTTCGAGATAACCTGAGAAGAACGAGATTAGGGTTTGCTGTTTCTTTGGAGGTTAAGTGAGCGTGACAGAATCGATCATTTGATGATGGGTTTTGTTTAATTAAGACAAGGGAGAAGCATTAGCTGATGATTCAGGAATTTTAGTGAAGAACTGAAGAGTTAGGGTTTCTATGTTGAATCTGAAGTTAGGTTCATCTGATTTTGAGATTGTTTGGGGTCGGATAAGCATGCTGTGTTGATGATTGATGAAGGATAGAAGGGGTTGTTGTTGAATCAAAGTTCTAAAGTCGTCTTGATGATAAATTGAGGAATTAGGGTTTCATGAAATAAAATTCAGAAGATGAAATTGATGTTCAAGAAGAATAATTGGAGATGGGTTATGAGTAATTGAATGGATTAACATGGAGTTTCAGTTGAAATTAAAACTCAAGTATGGAAAGGGAAACTTAGTGATTCTGCAGCTTAGGATGAACAGATGGTTTGGAGTTTTTGACATGAACTGTGTTAACAATGAAGTTTTAGGTAATGATTTTTCTTAGTTAAACTAGTTCAAGGTTGTTATTAAGATTATAAGTTTTTAAGTCTCTCAATTAAAATTAAGAAATGAAATGGATATGATGAGTATGTGCCTGAGTTGATGAAGATGTTGCTGAGTTTGGGTTTATGGTGGTGTTTGTATAATAAGTGAATTGAAATGTCAGTTATAGTGTGGCAAATTAATATGAGTTGATTTGAGAACATGGTTATGTTAGAGTTGGCCAGAGTGTGTGCGTGGAATTGGAACTGGAGTCTGGAAATGTGAATGGAGGTATAAATGTTAGTGTAGGCTGTGTATGAATGGATGAAGGTATCACTTGAGTTGAGTTAATTGAATGTATGTTATGGTGATGATGTTGCTGTATTTTGGTTGATTGTGCAATCCAGGGAAGAGCTCATAGTGGTTCTAGGATTGATTGTCTTGAGCTAAGATTTAAAAGAATGGTAATGGTGGTAAGTTAGTGTAGTACTGTTGGACTGGATTGTGTATGTTTGAACTGGTATTGGTGTTGAGAGATGTTGGTAAATTGCAGGAAGAATTGTTGAGCTGAACTCAGTTGAAGTAGTCTGTGAATTGTGTAAATTCTTGGAGTTGGTTTGTACTCTTAAGATGAATAGGCCGAGTTGGTTGTAATGATGTCATAGCAAAGGGTTTAGCAAAAGCTTGCAATTGCCGATTAAGGTAAATAGATTTTGTAACTGTAATTGTGTTATCTAGTTATTTGAGATGTTTGAGTTGACTTGGATGTGAACTGATTTGGTAGTTGATGGTGGAGATGTAGAGTGAAGCTACATTGGTGGTTATAAATCTTTTGTCCGTATGGAAGAGTAGGTTAGTATGAATGTTGTGTATGGAACAAGAATTGCTGGCAAGGAAGGGTGGACGATGGGAGTTGTAGGAATGTAGTTAGTGCGTGCAGTGAAAGCTTGCAACTTCTGCTGTTGCAGGTAGGCTGTGTTATTTTTGTAAATCAATTTTAAGTTATAATTTGAATGAATGAATTATTGCAATGAATAGATTGAAGTTGAACTTGAATAAAGTTGTAGAGTTAGAGCTGCAGATGTGTTAGAAGGACCCTTGGCCTTTCTGACTGAGCTTATTCAGTTTGATTCAGTTTTGTTATCTGACTCAGTTAATCTGACTGAGTCAAGTTGACCCTGTTAAACTGAGTTGAATCGGTTTGACTCAGTTGACCATTTGACCAGGACTTTGACTTGACTTTTGACGTTGACTGTTAGTTGACCATGTTAGACCGGACGTTGGCCCGATTTTACCTAGCCTTAGATCAATGGGCCGGGCTCGTGGACTTGGGCTTAGAGTTAGTTTCTTGTTTGATATTTGGACCTTTGTGGTCTGAATTAGCCTTTGGCTTCTTTTACAAAGTTGTAGATATTCATAAAACTTAGCTAATGGATTATAGAACCAACCTAATTGAATTAGTAAACTTTAGATATACTAAAGTAAGGGAATGAAAAGGTGTAGAAACATAAATGGGATTAGAACCATTAGATAGTTCACTAAACTTATAACTAGAGAATTATATGGGATTATGTTATGAGCCTTGTGTGAGCCTGTTGGATAGATTCTTAGACTTCTTGTGTGATTAACAGTTAGTCTATATTAACAACGATCGATTCAAAGGATGAACCAGTGGATCGTGGATCTCGAGGTAGGCGTGGCTTGTCATCAAAAGAGGTGGGAATACATTTAACTCTTTTGTAACCATTGTTGTTTTGTTTTACAAAAGTTTATGCTTAACAAACTCATGCATTGTCTGTTTCTGCATTCCATGCTTTGTTTAAATTGCATTACGATAATTCTGTTGATTCTGTTAATCTTTCCATGGTTTGGAAAGGACTTGTAATGTTTGTTTGTCATATGAATTGTTATGGGAAATAAGAATTTCCACTTGTGGTATATAGGATACGCTCCTTCACATTTATATCTACATGAATTCAGCTTTTATGCTTATTATGGGTCATCATTGCCGGTTAGGAATTGGTGATATCAATAGCTATTAGGTGTATAACTGGTTGACACCATATTATACATTGTTTGAAGAAGGAGTTTGTCAATATACATGTTTGTTTACTTCAGTGACTTGGTCACTTTTTAATGTTATGGAAAAACATTATTGTTTTCCAAATCTTGCCATGATTACTTGAAAGTTAAATGTTATTTCCACTGGGGACCCCTTTTAGGGATGATGTGCTCACCCATTCCCACTTTTAGTTTCAGAGACGGTCAGAGTTGCGCAGCGGATGCTTCGAGGAGTTGAGTCCGTTATTTTGGTTAACTTCTGCTATGTTTATTATGTTGTATATTTTATTTGTAAACCAAATGACTATTGTATATATATCATCTGAAAGGAGTTCTTGTATATATATTTCAGAGAGGGGTTAATCTTGGGTTAAGTTTTGTAGCAGTTTTCTTAATTGAATGTTTAAGTATATGGTTTAGATTCTTAGTGCCTCTGTGTTTAGTTAATCTCTTGGATTAGTCAGCTGCTAGCTTTGGGGGCGCTACAATGTTGGTATCAGAGCTCACGATTAGATCTTACATGGGAAAAGATAGAATTAGCCAGTGCTAGTTAGTGAACTAGATTAGTTTAGAAATGAGTTGGGTTGTGAGATAAATCTTGATCACTAAAAGTTATCAATAATTAAAAGATTTATTCGATTGATTTATTTGCTTGTTTGGTTTTTTGTATATATAATGAAGTAAAATTGTAGGGTACACCAATAACTTTAGCTAATAAAGATTAGAGAATAATTATTCTAAAAAGTGTGAACACATAGACAATTCAATACTAGCAATAGTAAGATTAGTATTATTGATAAAATCTTGAAAGTCACATAGAAATTTATTTGAGTACCTTGACTTATACGTAGGGTCAACAATTTTGAATCAAATAAATGTTAATAATATTGTTGGGACTTAATAATATTTGTAAAAGTCGTTAGGATAATAATTCAACAATCAATGTTAACAATAAAAATAATATAATAGTAATTATATTTGATAATAAAAGTAATAATAATTTTAATAAAGTAGTGATTAGCATTTATCAATTAGTATCATATTGAACTTAACTTAACAAAAATTTAAATAGCTATGGAAAATTAATAACGCTTATCTACGGTTAAATTTTATAAATTAAACTAAAGGCAAATTAGAAATATATCTTTTGTGTTTTAACTAGACAGTTAATATAATACTTATCAGGCGTTAGACGTAAAAAAAGGGTGAGGATATAATATATAAAATAAAAAGACTCAACTTGTTAGTAATCTTGTACCGAAATTATCTTTAATTTAACAAATGACTCAGTAAATCTTTAAAATGAAACAAATATACATGAAGTAGTAATATTAGAATTCTGATGCCTAGTGTAATATTAGAATTAAAAGAACATTAATGGGAAAATCTAAAGACTATTAGGATATATTATAATTTTATGCAGACTCAAATTTAAATCTTATTAAATTACCAACGCCAATATTTAACAAGATATAGTATTCGTATTCAACATGAATAAATAAAAATCTAGTATCTCATCTTTACGTGAATGTAGAGTTATATTTAGAAGATTAAGGTTTAGATTACCAATTGGACTATCAACTTAAGAATAATGAGAATAATAACACAGTTGATAAAAGTATTTGAGTAATTAAATTAGTAGGAAAATTATAATAGATAATATTTGGAAAATTTATATATGGTATTAAAATAAAGTTAAAATTATCAAATATTATAAATTGACGTAAAATCGATTTGGGATTACTTATATTGGTAAAAGAAATAAATGAATAAATAAAAAAATTCAGATGACTAAATTGCTTAAAATGTTATGAAATATGTATATATTCTATGAAGTAAAATTTTAAATTACACCAGTTAAGATGGAAGTTAAAAACTAATTAATCTTAATAAATTAATACTTAGTTAATCCAGCACTGGGGAATAGTGAGGTTGGTAATTCTGATGTGTTCAGTGATACTTGTTACGTGGGTAGGCATTATCGGGCGTCGCGAACCTAGACAGGGAAACTGCATTCTTGTATCACTAGGCATAGAAGGGAGACTTGCTTCTATTAGTGAACTGATAGATCCCAAATTTTACTTAGAAACTTTTATAGAGTATCCTCTCATAATTAGAACTAGGAACTTATTGAAATAAAAACTAGTCTTTGAAACTAGAGCCACAAATTTTAATAGTAGAAAGCCATATAGGTTTGTGCCTTGTTTCTTGTTGTTTGCGCTTAGAAAAGAGATAGGATTTTCCTTTAAGGTGGGGAGTTTTTGAAGACCAGAAGGATGGTTCGATTTTCGAGGACGAAAATGAATAAGGTGGGGAGAATGTAAAGACCCTCAAGTTCGTCAACGCTATTAGACTAGTCAAGAGACATCTTAGTCGCTAATAACTCGATTAGTCTAACACGAACGTTAATTATTTTAAATCAATCCAACAACGATCTAGATACGAAACTAGTACCGTTGAATAGATCTCGAAAATTTACGCCGAATGGACTACTTGAACGTGTCGTTCGGATATCGGACGAAGAAGATATCATCAGATTTGTTTGAAGGGCAAAATAGTCATTTTACAGTTGACCGACTTGGCAGCCCTTATCTTTTGGTCGGGTGCCTCTAACAATCCTGGCCATCCTTATCTACACCTAATCGAGAATAATTATTCGTTTCTTTTCTTTCTTCTTCTTCATTCTTCTTTTTGCTTCTCTTCTCTTTCTTCTTCCCCTGTTCTTCTTCTTCTGCGATTATTTGAGAGAATCGTTTGTTGAAGCTATCTAGTATATGATGAAGATGGCGTGATTGTAATATATGGAGAAGATTAATTGAAGATTGATTTAGTTTCGAGATAACCTGAGAAGAACGAGATTAGGGTTTGCTGTTTCTTTGGAGGTTAAGTGAGCGTGACAGAATCGATCATTTGATGATGGGTTTTGTTTATTTATGACAAGGGAGAAGCATTAGCTGATGATTCAGGAATTTTAGTGAAGAACTGAAGAGTTAGGGTTTCTATGTTGAATCTGAAGTTAGGTTCATCTGATTTTGAGATTGTTTGGGGTCGGATAAGCATGCTGTGTTGATGATTGATGAAGGATAGAAGGGGTTGTTGTTGAATCAAAGTTCTAAAGTCGTCTTGATGATAAATTGAGGAATTAGGGTTTCATGAAATAAAATTCAAAACATGAAATTGATGTTCAAGAAGAATAATTGGAGATGTGTTATGAGTAATTGAATGGATTAACATGGAGTTTCAGTTGAAATTAAGACTCAAGTATGGAAAGGGAAACTTAGTGATTCTGAAGCTTAGGATGAACAGATGGTTTGGAGTTTTTGACCTGAACAGTGTTAACAATGAAGTTTAAGGTAATGATTCTTCTTAGTTAAACTAGTTCAAGGTTGTTATTAAGATTGTAAGTTTTTAAGTCTCTCAATGAAATTAAGAAATGAAATGGATATGATGAGTATGTGCCTGAGTTGATGATGATGTTGCTGAGCTTGGGTTTATGGTGGTGTTTGTATAATAAGTGAATTGAAATGTCAGTTATAGTGTGGCAAATGAATATGAGTTGATTTGAGAACATGGTTATGTTAGAGTTGGCCAGGGTGTGTGTGTGGAATTGGAATTGGAGTCTGGAAATGTGAATGTAGGTATAAATGTTAGTGTAGGCTGTGTATGAATGGATGAAGGTATCA
>JAJJMB010007130.1:6387870-6467834 GCA_023531105.1 Papaver atlanticum
GCTATAAATACCCTGTTCAGCTAAGAGAGAAGGGGTCGACAAAAATTAAGAGAGTGAGAGAACTATAGTTCAAGAGAGAGAAATTGTGAAGAGTAAGTATGAGTTTTATCTTCTGCTACCTACGTTCCCTACTCAGGGTCATTCGATTATCCTTTGTAATCTCACATAATACATAGTGAAAAACCGAACCCCCCGTGGACGTAGGCCTTAGTGCTGAACCATGTAAATCATTGTCTCATTTACATTCTGCATTCTTAGTTCTCGTAACCATAATATGCATCGGTTAAATCATCATAGATGCACCTATGATGCGAAACAAGGACGAGCCCGATGGCTCAGAGTTTCCCATTTGATTATTATACTCCGCTTTACATAAGTTTAAGTTATTGTAGTAATTTTATCGATACTGCGAACATTGATTATGAACACGATGCTATCATCGTTACTTCTGTGTTCACAATTTGGTGCTAGAAACAGGGATTCTTATGTCCCGGTAAAAGATTTATCTTACCCTGTGAACTCTTTTTATCACCCAACACTGCTCTTCCATGCAGACTTTGGGTGACAGACCAGTAAAAAAGACTGAATTTAAAAGATTTCTTGCACAAAACGGAACTTTTTCACCACAAAATGACCGGAGCTATTTCAGATCCAAGCTTTCGCTTATAAAAACCATTGGATCTAACTTCTTTCATGAAATTTATTTAGATCTATCTTCGGATCTCTGTTTTATCTTGAAAAAATCTTCGAATCTATGCATCCCATTTCAAAATGATCCTTATTTTTCTCTCGAAAAGATCTTCGGCAAAAATAATGTAATTACGTTTTTTATTACATCGCCTTTACTAACGAAACC
This sequence comes from Papaver atlanticum, assembly GCA_023531105.1. Taxonomy (NCBI): domain Eukaryota; kingdom Viridiplantae; phylum Streptophyta; class Magnoliopsida; order Ranunculales; family Papaveraceae; genus Papaver; species Papaver atlanticum. The sequence continues at coordinate 6,388,727 of JAJJMB010007130.1, forward strand.
CATGTCGATATGTCTTCCTTGCCAACATTTTATCTCTGCGGGACATGGATAAAACGAAGGATGTAGGCAAAGCCAAGGCAACGTCAAAGGAAACCCCAAGGACCACACCGGTTGTAACCTGAAGCAAACAGAAGGGCGAAAAGCTCAAAGCAGCGAGCAGAAGACAGGATGGAGCGGAAAGTACCACACCCCTAGATGCCAACGCAATAGCAGCGGCGGCCCTCAAAGTTGCAGCAACCAAGGCTGATGCTGCAAAGGTAGCAGCAACAACCCGAATGAACGAACAACGAGAGGGAGTTGCGGAGTCAACGATGCAGCAACCTATCTATGGGATGCCACGTACTGATGAGCATAACCAACCGTCTATGACTGTCCAACCTATGGAGCTTCAGATCTTACCTACCGATCCTCCGATCCCACTGATTCAGACTGTAGACGAAGATCATACTAAATCCGCTGGCGGACAAGCACAAGTAGGGACCCCGAACCAAGGATCAAATTATTTCATCCAGTTAGTAGCAGAGCTTGAAGAGTTGAAAAGGAATCAGAAGATATATGCGGATGCTGTAGCGCTGCTTGCATGAGAGAATCAAGAACTCAAGGATAAGATCGCCCACAACGCGAAGTAGAAAACCAGCACGATGAGGCAAATTCCAAGGCGCCGTAGCCGAATCATGACCGACGGATGATAGTAGCTAACATCAACAATCCCGAGCCACTGAATCGACGTATTATAGGAGGAAACAGATCAACCGATCCCGATTACGTACCCGAAGATTCAGATTATTTTGATAGTGAAGCACGAAGATCTGGACGATCATCCATGAGGAATGAACATTTTTTCGCAATGGAGAGCCTTCGTGCAGAAATGATGGCGAAAATCAAGCAGTTAAAGACGAGGAAAGGAGGAGGAAGATTAGAGGAAGTAATAAGAGAAGATATCACCAAACCGCTAACCGCGCGACTGACGAGAGCCCTCATTCCCCAAAAGTGTCATATCCCAGCGTTTGAATGTTACGACGGATCCAGCGACCCCGCAGCTCACCTTCGGTACTACAACCGAATTATGGCCCGATGGGACCAAGACGATGTGGTCCTATGCAGATACTTCCCCACAAGCTTTAAAGGATCAGCATTATCCTAGTTTGACAACCTGCCACCTAATTCCATCGATTCCTACAGACGACTCACAGAGATATTCTTGGAAACTTACATGTACAACAAGACAGTCAACGCAGGAATGGACAAGCTCTTCTCACTAGCGTTCGCGTTTAAAGAAACGATCAGAGAGTACACAGACATGTGGCACAAGATCAGTCAAGCGATAGGGAACCTACGTGTTATCATCGAAAAGCACGCCATTATTTGTTGAGATTCATGGAAGTATTCCCACAACCGAAGGGGACCTACATGTTATCATCGAAAAGAACGCCAGGTTAGAAGAAATACAGCGAGACAACCCTAGGGCACAGATGCAAAAATCTCATCGAACAAATTCAGTGGAACAAGCCAGCGGATCAAAGAGGACCAATACGACCGAACACTTCAACAAAGATAAGAGAAGACGAAGAGATGATCATCGGCGAAATGATAAGAAGTTCGAAGATCAAGTCTACACGAAGCTTAACACCATCTACGTTCGCATCCTGAGGGAGATCAAGGATCGAACCAACCTCGAGTGGCCATGGTCCAAGGGAAAGCAACCACCAAGATATGAGAAATCAAGGGACTACTGCGACTACCATTACTTCAACGGTCACCAAACAGAGAAATGCAAGAACCTCAAGATAATGATCCAGAAGATGATTGACGCTGGAGATCTCAAGCAGTATGTTCAAAAGCCAGATCCCGAAGAAAGGAACCATCGAAGCAAGCAAGTTCATCTACCAGAGAATGACCAAACTCTCAACACCATCTCTTGTTCAGAGCCCAACGACCCTTAATTAACTGATCAAATAGGAAAAGATTGAGGAAATAATTCGAGTATTATTGTGAATTATACAAGATTGATGGTGAAGAAGTAGATGGACACGAAGATTGGATGAACGCACCGCTGACCTTCTTTGCAGATGATGGTCAGGAAGACATGGAAGACCATAACGATCCTATGGTACTCACGCTACCTATATCAGGATGGAATGTGACGAAGGTACTGATCGATAGAGGGGAGTTCAGTCAACGTCTTATTCTATGATACCTTCAAACGGATGAAATTGAACGACGAGCAGCTGATGTCTTCTTACTATACTATTTACGGGTTCAATGGGGCGGCCACAAAACCTATGGGAGATATAGTTTTATAAGTCAAGGCTGGACCAATGAAGGTAAACACCAGATTCAGCGTGATAGATGCACCATCCCCCTACAATGCCATTATCGGACGAAGATGGGTGCACAAACTCAAAGGAGTGGCTACGACATACCATCAGTACCTTAGATTTCTAACACTCGGAGGGGAAATGGAAATCAAAGGCGACCAAGTGTCAGCACGGGAATGCCAAACTCTGCAAAATCAACTCAACGGTGAACAGGAAGAGCGGCCCAAAGCCCAAAGGGGGAAAAACAAAGCAGCGGCCAAAGAAAAGGTAATCGACCTATATCTCGAATAAATTTCAGGAAAAGGTCTAATAAGGAAGGGCACCGCTCTTACTAATGACGCAGGCGCCTCAGGGGAAAAGGTGGCATAAGAATCCACCAAATAGCAATTAAAGAACGTTCCACTCCTAGGGGAACCGAAGCCTACGTTCGCACCAGTAGAGCCAACCAAGGAAATCAATATTGGAACAGAGGAAGATCCTAAAATGATCAAGATAGGGACTCTGATGGACGAAGATCGGGAAGAAACGCTGATAAAACTACTCAAGTAATACACAGATGTTTTTGCATGGAAGCTAGGAGATATGCCGGGGATCGATCCCAAGATCATACAACACGAACTTCGGATAAAGCCTGGCACAAACCACTTCAGGCAGAAGTTGCGCAAAGTAGCACCGGAATATCATCAAGCAGTCGAGAAAGAGATTAACAAACTTATGGAAGCCGGATTCATAGAGGAATTTAGGTATCCCACATGGATTTCGAACATGGTCATTGTACCAAAAAAGAATGGTGGAGTGAGGATATGCATTGACTTCACCAATCTCAACAAAGCATGCCTGAAGGATAGCTACCCGCACCCAAGCATCGATCAATTAGTTGACGTCGTAGAAGGACATGAAGAACTATCATTCATGGATGGATATTCTGGTTATAATCAAATAGCCCTGGCAGAAGAAGATCAACAACACATAGCATTCTTCACTCCACACGGACTTTACTGCTATACTCGCATGCCCTTCGGACTGAGGAATGCAGGGGCAACATACCAGAGGATGGTTGATGCAATCTTCAAACCATGGATTAGGAAAACCTTAGAAGTCTATGTTGATGATATGCTTGTCAAGAGCAAGCTGCACAAGGATCACCTTCATGACTTGAAAGATATTTTCAGTACAATGAGGAAATACAGCATGAAAGTGAACCCAGAAAAGTGCACCTTTGGTGTCACATTAGGAAAATTCCTCGGATATTTGGTAACGAAAAGGGGCATCGAAGTCGATCCCGCTAAGATCCATGCCATCGTGGAAATGCCATCCCCAAAGAACTTGAAAGAAGTCCAAAAACTCAACGGTTCCATAGCCGCACTCGAGAGATTCATCACCAGATCATGGGACAAATGCAAACATTTTTTCAACATCCTCAAGAAAGAAAACAAGTTCGCATGGACCGCTGAGTGTGAAGAAGCCTTCCAGAAGATCAAGGAATACCTGGCAACAATCCCTATCCTTCAAAAACCTGAACCCGATGAGGTGTTGGCACTATATATAGCTGCAACCGAAGATGCAGTCAGTGCTGTACTGGTTAGAACCAACACGAAGATAAAGCAGCCGATATATTACGTCAGTAAAACTCTCAATACAGCGGAAAGAAACTACACCAAGATTGAGCAACTCATATTGGAATTAGTATGGGTAACGCAGAAACTGAGGACCTACTTCTTGTATCACTATGTTCGCGTTCCAAGTAAAGCCCCGTTGGAGTCTGTTCTCAAAAATGCAGGAAAAATGGGAAGGATAGCAAAGTGGAATACACAGCTAGAATAATTCGACATCATACACGAGATCCAAACTGCCTAAAAATCATAAGTCTTGGCGGATTTCCTGGCAGATTTCCCTTTGTACAATGGCGAAGAAGTGAAAGACATACCAGGGTTAGACGAAGATAGAAAGGACTTAATCGATGTGCTCGAACCTTCTAGCCAACGAAGATGGGAAGTCTTCGTCGACGTATATAGGAAAAAGGAAGGCGCAGACATAGGGATCGTCATCACAACGCCCACTGGTGATAGGACGGTGTATGCACTTAGGCTGGAGTTTGAAGGACACACTAACAACATCGTTGAATATGAGGCAGTAGTAGATGCTATTCGATTGATAATAGAGATAGGAACAACAGACGTACACCTAACAAGCGATTCGCAACTTGTCATTCGACAGATAGAGATATAATATAACACCTATGAAGAGACTCTATCAGCATACATGGCGTTGGTCCAAATTCTAGCATCGCAAGTGCCAAATATTAAGTTCCGACACCTGTGCAGGAAGGACAACAGACATGTTGATGCCCTAGCTTACATATCATCAATGTTGAGAGACAAGAGCGTTAAAGCTATCAGAATAGCAAGAGTATACCATCCTTCAGTCAATCCACCCAAAACCGTCGCTGCAACGAACCATGAAAACGATGTAGGAGAAGACATTGCTGAAGACGATGCAGGGAAGATATCGCCGAAGATTTCACCGAAGATGATATCTTATCAAAAGCTAACGAAGACGAAGATTTTAGCAACGAAGCAGATTGGAGAACCGAAGTCCACCTTTTCCTCGAAGAAGGGGCGTTGCCCGCAGATGTGAAGTAAGCCCAAAAAGTGCAATCAAAGGCGGGAAGATACGAGCTTCGCAGCGGAGTCCTGTACAAGAAATCCTTCCTCGGGCCCCTACTACGTTTCTTATCCAGAAAGGAAGGTCACCATATCTTGAAGGACATCCACTACGGTGACACAGGCAACCATAGCGGGATGAGGTCATTGGCCGATAAAGCTAAAATGCAAGGATATTACTGGCCGCAGATGATACAAGATGCTGTTAGGATGTCTAGAAGGTGCGAAGAATGTCAGCGGTTCGCAAAAAGGATTCATGCCCCAGCAACAGAGATAAACTCAGTAGGAAGCCCCTGGCCATTTGCTAAATGGGGAATCGACATCGTGGACCACTAGTCGAAGGAACGGGAAAAAGACGATTCTTAATAGTAGCCACAGATTACTTCAGCAAATGGGTGGAAGCCAAAGCTCTGGCCAGGATCAGGGATGCAGACGTATTCACTTTAATCTTCCAGAACATCATTTGCAGATTTGGCATTCCCGCAGAAATTATTTCCGACAATGGCAAACAGCTGCAAGGAAAGAATATTGACATGCTCTTCGACACATTCAAGATCAGGAAGAACAAATCCACTTCCATCTACCCTCAGAGCAATGGACAAGCCGAAGCCACAAATAAAACCATCACCCTCATTCTCAAGAAAACGCTGGATGAACATAAAGGCCGATGGTGTGAGCAACTGCACAATAGTCTGTGGTCATACCGAACCACAAGAAGATCAGCAATCGGTGAATCCCCGTTTCTCCTCACTTACGGAGCCGAAGCAGTCATCCCAACGGAGATCATCATGCCTACAACTAAAACCGAAGATTGGGAAAAGAACCTCACAGCGGACATGATGCTAGAAAGGCTTGATGATCTAGAAGAACGAAGGGAAACGGCGTTACAAAGAATGGAGAATTATCAATGAAGGTTAGCAAGGGAGTATAATAAAAAGGTTAAACTTAGAAATTTTGTAGAAGGACAGTATGTGCTACGAACTATACCACAGTATCAACCAGAAAAGAAATGGGGTAAGTTAGCACCAACATGGGGAGGGCTATTTGTTCTCCACGATATCGCAGGGAAGGGATCATACTACCTGCGTAATTTAAAAGGAGAAATTCTAAAGCACCCTTGGAATGCAAAATACCTCAAGCCATACTATCCATAAAGCAACACGGTTCTGCATCTGTGTGAAGAATATTAGAAGAAGAAGACAGCGTATCCGCTCGACATGTTTCTATCTCGGTGACTTTCTCATGAGAAGACAGTTCTATACACTGACGAGTGAAAGCATCTGAATCCCTCCCACCGGGATAGACAGGAGCGGGACAAGGAACATTCATAAGACCTTTATTCTTCAGCCAACCAAATATCACATCGTCACCTTCACGCATCACCGACTTGACAAAACCTTCCGAAGACGTACCCGCAGCGGCCTCCTTATCTTCTGCTTCTTTGTGAGCACGAAGCTCTGCATCCTCGCCATCATAACTTTCTTCATCTTCAACAGTCTTCTTTCCATCGTCTTTGGCCATAACCTCCAAATCATAGCTAGGAGACAGCAATGAAAACTCTGAAGCTATCCCCATCGCGGCACCAAGGTCAACCTGGCCACCAACGGAATAAACTTTGCCAAAAGAAAATTCCTGGTTCGGCTTCAAAGAATTCGTTGCTTCAGGAATAATGAATTGCAGATCAGCATCTTTGTTCTCTTGATGAGGAGAAGGGGAACGCTCGAGATCAGACATGTGTTCATCCTCCTGACCCTTAAGGGGAATATCTTCTTCGGTTTACTCAAGGGTGGTCCCAGACCGCTCCTCTTCATCAATACCCTCCTCTTCCTCATCATCAAATTCTTCTTCGTCACCAACTGGGCTACTCACTTCGGTAATACTCGTATCTTCAACCTCAACGGTGGACAACAGGACCAAGTTTCTTCTTCCTTGAAGCCTATGACAAGAACACATCACATCAATCTCTGATTCAAGGGGAAACACAACATATAACACATAGTATAATCATACCTTGACAGTAGCGGTACCCTTCGAAGGAAGAATAGTTTCAGAACCTTCTTCGTCACCAACATCATCGGTCTCAACGGCATAGTCAAAGTTCATACCGGCAAAATTCATAGCCCAAGGACAGAAATCACCATAACGGGATGGGGCACCATCACGAGGCTTGCTTTGAGTGGTAGGCTTCCATCCATGCTGTCCAGGGATCCAACCATAATCCCAAGGGCCAATAATTTCAAGAGGAGTGGCATGTCATTCATAATCATGATCGCGGCGAAGACGCTCCTTTAGGGGGAAAAGCTCTGGTTTATCAGTGTTCTCAGTACCAGGAACGAACCGTAGCTTCGTATCACTAACTTCGCTCAGAAGACGAACCTCACCATGGGGAGCTGCTATTGAATGAAGACCAACGCTCCACCGCTTTTAGTTCCTACTATTAACATAGTCTCCAAAAGAAGCATTGAAATTCTCAGGGGTATACAAACTCCTCTCTTCGGGATTAGGAGTGTAGCACGTCATCGTCGTCTCACCCTTGCTCCGAAGGTAACACTCACGAAGAGTTCGCATATAATTTCTACTCAATTAAACTACTGAGCGGCAGTGGGTACGATGAGTAGAACCCTCACGATGTGCCAAAACATCGTAGTAGAACGAATCTCCCCACTTGTACAAAGGAAGCATCAAACCCTCTTTGAAGGCCCCAACAGTTGTCAACAGATGCTGGGAATCATACTTGTAATTCTTGATCATATCATAAGTGAGATCGTCACCCTGATTGTAAAAGCGAACCTCAAAACGCTCAAGGCCGTGCTTTACTTTAAACTCTTCAAGATCAATATGACTGAAGGAAACAGGAGCCCGCTTCTTCTTTTTCGGAGAATGACCAGTTTGCACCGAAGGGACAGCCCCAGAAGACGCTGTTGTTCTACCCGATGATGGTTTCTTCGGGGGACTTATATCCGAAGACTTCCTCTTAGTTGTATCTTTCCTAGATAGATTCAAATCTTTCTTCAATGAAGGAGCGTTCAACGAAGCTTTATATTTCTGAGAAGGTGAAGGATTGGGAGGAGCAATGGAGCGGAGGGGTTGAACCTCCAGCGGTTCTAAACGTTGCGAAGATGACCGTCCCACTGGTCGATTAACGGCGTAGTGAGAGCCTCTCACTTGATTCCCCCCTTTTGAGCAGCACCCTTCGGATCAGATGACGATGAGTTTTGCGAGGACGAAGGTCCGATTGAGAAGACCTTGGTGGTGGACCCTTGGGCAGAGATAAATCAAGACTTTTATGTGACGGAGATCTATAAGGACTCAACGGCAGAGATCTATAAGGACTGTTTCGACGATCGTTACACGCCATGATTACCTGAAAAGGGGCATCGAAGAACACGAATATTAGAATACAGATCTGTGATCACCATTTTCGTATCAAGAACACCAGTCAAGCATAAAGAAGAAACAACCAAAACACAGGGCTCTAGATTTCGTGATGAAGAACAGGGGCAAGTATATATACTTTTGTATATTATGTTCTCCATCACGAAACCTATGAGCACAACAGCAGCAGGTATCCATAGAAAATAACAATTGAAGTCGACAACATCAGCAGAAAAATCAAAGATGAAATTATAAATATGACAGTGAAGAACAACTTACCCACAACAATGGCAGAACTCAGTAAGGGAATTCGACGAACCGCCAATCACCAAAAGAAAGCACTCCAGCTATGAAGGCACCCACACAGAATAATTAGCACGAGGAATAAATATTGTTGGTAGAATTGAAGAACAAGAGGACAAACACAAAGTCAGGATTCATTTATTCTCTGAAGAAACTGACAGGGAAGATGAAAGACTAAGGAGATAGAGACAGAAGAAGAAGAATGAGAATAAAATTTATTTCAAACATCCCTCATCTCATATTTATGGCCGCATGAAAAGAGGAAAAACTGCCCCGAAATTCAAGGGGAGTAAATGCAAAGAGTGGGAAACGTGCTAGGGGAAGTTATTGCAAAAAGGAAATGGGTTTTTTTCTCAAAAGTTTAACCTAATTCAAACTTAGAGAAAATGGGAAAATTGTATACACATAATCCCGCAGCCAGCCATGTGGCATGAACACTACACGTGCAGCCCAAGAAGCAAGTGAACATCAACCCTTGATGCCACGAGTCCATACCCTAGGGGCAGTATCACCATCGCCCGCCACGTGTTCATCGCTAACAAGATCCAACAGAGGAAAGGTTAGGGAGCATCAGATCGGTGAGAAAGTGCGAAGCACCACAGAGAACCCATAACCCACTTTATCCCATCTCAAGATGGATCCGAAATGGACGGAGGAGATGGGTCTAACTGACAAAAATGTGACAACTAATAGTGGCAACTGTTTGGCGCATGCAGCCTGCTCCCAACCACCCGTATTAAATGTCACTGACATGGGCGACATGTCAAGCATCATATGAAAGGAAGAGGAGGCATACCATCGGCGTAACGTATGACCGTTGGGGGCATCGGGAAAGACCAAAGGTATCCATCGGTATCGACACATTTACCAAGACGATAAGCGCCACATAGCCAGTAAGGAGGGTCCCACACAAGAAGGCTATAAATACCCTGTTCAGCTAAGAGAGAAGGGGTCGACAAAAATTGAGAGAGAGAAAATTATAGTTCAGGAGAGAGAAATTGTGAAGAGTAAGTATGAGTTTTATCTTCTGCTACCTTCGTTCCCTACTCAGAGTCATTCGATTATCCTTTGTAATCTCACATAATACATAGTGAAAAACTGAACCCCCGTGGACGTAGGCCTTAGTGCTGAACCACGTAAATCATTGTCTCATTTACATTCTTCATTCTTAGTTCTCGTAACCATAATATGCATCGGTTAAATCAACATAGTTGCACCTATGATGCGAAACAAGGACGAGCCTGATGGCTCAGAGTTTCCCATTTGATTATTATACTCCGCTTTACATATGTTTTAGTTATTATAGTAATTTTATCGATACTGCGAACATTGATTATGAACACGATGCTATCATCGTTACTTCTGTATTCACACTCATAATACTAGATTAAAAATTTCAGGAATGAAGATAGCGGAGGCAGAAAAGTGTGATGATGGGAGTCAAGGATAGGATCTACACTCATGCAATTAAAGCAACAACTCCAATTGAAGATAAAAAGCTTGGTCAACACCGTCCCTGTCCCTAGATATACTTCAATTATCTCACAACATTCTATTTAGCCTTATTGTGTAACTGATCTAACATTTCATCCCTATGATTGGGAGTGGTAGCCTTAATATAGTAGGAAGGGTAATTCGTAATGTGGTCGACAGGGAGAAACATAGATCAAAGTTAGGATGCAGTGAGAGGATCAATATGAACCCATTAAGGAGCATAGGTGCACCTATCTAGAAAGGTGGAAGACATGCACCAGGTTATAAAGAAAGATGCCAAATATATTACGAGTCCAAGATTCCAAGCTTGCTAACGGGGTACCATTTTGTTTGGGGGTGTACCAACCCAAAGTTAAATGCTTTTTTGTCCTATATGCATATTGGTACACCCCAAGCAAAACGGTACCCCCATTAGCAGTCTTGCAAGAATCAATTCACAAACTTGAGTAGCAAAATCATTCCTAGGAATCCCATTAAATAACTAGTAGCATGCAAAATAGAAAGAGTAGGGAAACACAGGATTGATAATTACTCCCTCTGTCCCTATTATATAGGCGGAGTTTAAAAAAATTCTAGTCTCATTAGATAGGCGGAGCTCAAGTTCCAAAGTCATTTTTTCCACATACGCCCCTATTAATGATGCATGGGTATCATACAATTTAGTTTACATGTGAGATAGAGATAAATAAAATAATATTTGTATTGGAACAAGGAAAGGATAAATTAGGAAAGTAAGGAAATTTATGAAAACTAAGAATTTTCTTATTCAAAGAGAATACTACTTCTCCGCCTATATAATAGGGACGGAGGGAGTAATTGGTAATGACCAATGTAACTAACGTCCTGATCTCCGATCGCAAAATCTGACAGTATAATAGGTTGACAATTTTAAAGTCTCCATGATGCCTGTCTGACTCCTTACCTCAGGACGCCGATCAAGCACATCTCTCAGAACGTCCAGAGCAGCTCTAGCCTTTTGAATTATGCTGCAACATGAAATCGGTATAAAATCAGACAACGTATTAGTTGTATAGCCGTTTTTTTTTCAACCTAGCAAACTGGAAGGCATACAAAAATTGTTTGACATTCTGTACCAAGTACCAACATATTCAGAAACCCCACCAAATAGTAGCGTTACGAAGAGTTACACTTCATTAAAGAAGAATCCCATAACAGAACCAAAAGAAAGCACGGAAAAGTCAAAAGGCGAAAGTGTCGGTCAAATCCTAAAATACTTAAAGATTTTCAAGGAGGTAAATATTTTTTAAATCTGCTATATTGTTCCTTTTATAACCAGTTTACTCTAAATGTACAGCATAAAAAAAAACACAAACAGCAAAACAATAAACAGCAGTTCTAAACGTACCGCCACCTCGAACGATTTATAAAACCGCATACTCACATAAAAAGTGGGCATGCGTAGCAGGAAAAACAGGGGCTGTTTATGGGCCCACCATGTCAGTATGCGGTTTAGAAATTGTTTATGTTGGCGGTACGTTAAGCATTTTTGAACAATAAAATATTGAGCCTATAACATATTGCTTACTCAATGTCACGAGTTCCAATACACGCTGCTTCTGCTATCCTTCCCTTGTTCCAATATAAATATTATTTTATTCATCTCTATCTCACATGTAAACTAAATTGTATGATACCCATGCATCATTAATAGGGGCGTATGTGGAAAAAATGATTTTGGAACTTGAGCTCCACCTATTTAATGGGACTAAAAAATTTCTAAACTCCGCCTATATGATAGGGACGGAGGGAGTATATATGTAATCTCGAAATTATCATCACTGCCTGGACCCCACAAACAAAAACTAAGGAGTCATTAATGATTCCAACAAAAATATCATAACACAAGAAACAATTAATGACTTCTTCATATTCCAACAAAAATATCAAATTCCAAGATAAAAGAGAAGCTATTAATCCTAGCCAGATTGGGGTATACCGAAATTAATTAGGGTATACCCAAATTTAAATGGACATAGTGCTCTTGCTAAGGGGTGGTCAAAATTGGTGATTTTACTTTAATACCCTTGAACTAATTAACTTAAAATTAAACCCTAAAATTAAAAATTAAAAAACTCTTAATCTACCCTAATCTCTCTTCTCTAATCTCTCTGCTCTTCCCCTTCATCTTCTTCCATTTCTTCCATCAACCGAAAATCTTCAACTTTGATTTTCCAAAAAAATGGTTGATTCTACCGGCGAAAAGAAGATTGTAAGTGATGTCTAAACTCAAACCCATCATTGTGTTGTGTGATTTGACTGTTATATGATTGTTATATTAAGTTAGAAATCGAAAATTATGATTTCCGTGTCTTTAGTCGGCAAGGTCGTAACATGCATATCTTGCCGACTTTTCATAATAGCCATGGCGACTGTAAAAAAAATTCAACAGACGGCAGGGTATTTTTGAAAACCTTGCCGACTAATACATGATTCCACATTTTTCTCAACATCCGGCAGGGTATTTTTCAACAGCCGGCAGGGTTTTTTTTCAACAACCAGCAGGGTATTTTTTTGTAGACCTTGCCGACTAATACATAATTCCACATTTTTCTCAACAGTCGGCGGGGTTTTTTTGTAGACCTTGCCGACTAATATTAGTCGTCTCATGTGTGCCAAAAAAATAAAGTCGGCATTGTCTTCATTTGAATACCCTTCCGTCCAAAGTTAGTCGGCGTCGTCTTCATTCATCTACCTTGCCGGCCAAATATAGTCGGCATCTTCTTCATTCGTCGACCGTGCCGACTTTTCATAGTTTCAGAACAAATTTTTTTCATCACAAATCTTGAGTTCAATCAAAAACAAAATTTCATAACTTAAATTTATAATTTCAGAAGTTTTAATCTACTCAATTAATTTATCTAAACTCAATTAATTAACTTAATTAGAATTTTTAGTGTTAATTAAACAAGGGTATATTAGCCATTTAGAAAAATACATGGTTAAGGGGTGGCTTCCTTTACTTCAAAATGACCTAACTTTTGTCTCATTAGGTATACCCCAATTAATCCGGGTATACCCCAATTTGGCTAGGCTATTAATGACTTCTTCCTATTCATAAAACAATTTAATCATAACACAAGAAACTAGTTGGCAGCTAAAATGTCATTATTATATTACCATTGGTAAAAACAGTACTACTATTATACTATTATAAAGGGAAAATTTTGTTGACGATTTTTCCCTTCACTTTGTATAAATGTATGAGAAAAGAAAATATATATTAAGAGCATATTAGTAATTTAGCAATACTATTTACTTTCTCATGTCCAAACGTATCGAATTGCATAAATATTTTCATCTACAGATCCAATGTTTACAAGATCAAATGCTCAATTTTATACTTCAATTCAATAAATACAACATCTATAGTTCCAGATTGAATTTATTTAGACTTAATTCATCAATTACGGCAATAGAGACCCAATTTCGAAAATTAGATGAAGAAGACGATCATCACTGACCCATTTTCGATCCATCTGTTCAACACACATTCAAAAAAATTGTTGGGATCAAAGATTATATGGATATGAAAAATATTAGAACTAATTGATAGTAAAAAAATTATATGAGTGGATCTGCTGCTTCTTCAAAAAAATTGATCAACAAAATCAAATGGATGAAAAATCTCTTAAATCTCTTAAATAAGAGAAAGAGAAAAGAAAAATCTTAGTCTATAACAGATCGAATCTCGAGTATCAACCCACTACAAATTAAATAACTTATAGCCTAAATCCATGCCCAATTCTTCTTTAAAATCCCACCATCACAATCAAATAGATGAAAACCACAGTACGAGAAAGAGAAGTGGCAGCCGTGATTGTGGAGAGGTGGTCGAAAAAGAGACAAAATAAAATTTGTGGTTGTGAACTGGATAAAAGTATTAGGTTAGTGGTTAATGATACGAATACCCTTTGTACACTTCATTATTACAAAAAATACAACAAGAAAAACAAAATGTAAAAGGGCAGTATTATAATTTACTTTCACACTTATGAACTGCACGTGCATCCCCAAGTCCCAATGTAAAACTACAACACGCGCAAATCGCGTGCCGGCGTTCTTGTAGATAAAAAATAAACCAGGCGTTGGAGACACTGTGTCTATGCGGCTGATTACATGGACCCAGAGTTGACATGCCTAGGCTCATCGACTTCGAAACAAAAACAATGGTTTGCACAATTTTGATTTTGTGCACATTCGCTAATGGATTTCGAGGTGATAGCTCACTTTTTACTTCAATTTTAAGAACTATGTAAGAAAAGAAATTTCTAGCATTCGAAATAGTAGGATTACCTGTTTATTATTTTAATCCAGTCAAATTAACATTCTTTCAGTGTGTACAAAAATAAATTCAGTATACACATAAGTCTATTTTGTGCTTGTACTTAATAAAAAAACAATTGCCACACCAAATCAACACAACTTTGCTAATGTTGATGATGATAGAACTGAGAAGTGAGTAATACTTTGCTAATGGTGAGAAGTGAGTAATTGAAGTGTGATTTAAAAAGAGGCATAAGGTTAGTTACACTGAAATACAAGTTACTACTAAGTTAGCTAGAAATATTAGGTAATCACATTGAAAAAATGAGCTGGTGGTCAAAGCATAAGTCTAATTACCACTAACCTACCCGTCTCACTTGATTTAGGTTAATTACCATGCCCTAGTAACTGTTAAAACTACTTTGAATATTCGCTAGTCAAATGCATCTCATTTAAATATGAGGGCAAAGCATGAAGAACAGATCAACTAACACATGTTTCCAAAAAAAAAAAAAAAAAAAAAAAAACTAACACATATACAAGACATTCGTAAAATATTTTGAACTCGCACCGCAGCCTAATAACCCTCCGATGATGGAGATCTGACATTCTAAACCGAGGCCTAACCCCAGTTAAATAAACTGAATTTTGTGTAAAATACCGTATCTTAAGTCTGTAACAATATAGTTCCTAAAAATCTAATACCAGGATCTCCCACCCAATCCCTATTTAGGCACCAAAAGTTTTTTTTTTTATATATCTCTTATTCTCTGGGAATCCCCTAATCTTATTATCTAGTACTACAACAATCCCATATCACGTTCTCTTCTCTGATAATCAATTACTATAACAAGTTAATAATATTGATTTAATGGTATATATGAATACATAAAGTTGTGATAAACCACTAAGATATCAATATACCTTTAGTACAACTATTCGTCTATTCCTGTTAAGACTACGATGATCCGTGAAGACAAAAGAAAAATAAAAGATTTAGAGTATATTGGAATTGGAAAGGACGATAATGTAAACTGTATTGGTCGTAATTGCTATTACATGATATGCTTACTTGTCACTATCATCCATAATGTGATATTAGTCAGTAACATGAATTTGCTTTTTTATTTTTCATTTGTTTTGGATTTAAGATTGAATTTTATGAATATCCCATATCTCTTTTAGAAGGGAGCTTCAATCTTAAAATCTTTACATCCGGTTCAAATGAAAGTAAGCTTGACATGTATGGTAAATAACTATATGGTATATACGAGTATGATTTCCTAGGATCCATCTATGATTGAATGGGAAGAAACCCATCATGTCAACATAATTTTATAATGAAACGCGGTAAAGACCTTTCAGTCCCGGGTAATCAATTGTGTTTCTCTCTCCTTCCATACTTTTGCTAATGCAATGATATATACTAGCTACTATGGTTTCATGAAGTATGGGACAGTTTATAAAGAACTTGTTTTCATATACTAGCTATAGATGATGAGGGTCAGAGTCAAGACAAAGTAGTATCAGAGATTGAACCTAGTAGTACTACTCTTCACAGCTTCATTGATTGGATTGAATCAATACCAATATACCATCAGTACTAGAAACTAAGAATCCTAATGCACAGAACTTGGCACAAAGGTGTTCGTCAAAGTGGGATCTAACCTGGCGTTGTAAAGATATGCGAACTTGCGAAGAATGTTGCTTGCTAGAAATAAGGAAAAATCAAAGATTCGCCATTTTGCACAAAATTCAGTTTATCTAACTGGGGTTAAGTCCTTAGTTTGATGATGTCAGATCTCAACTATCCGAGGGTTATTAGGATGCGAATTCCTTTTTTGAACTCGCAGAGCGAGTTCAAAATATTTTCCAAGACATTCAGCGTACATAGAAACACTTACAGAAGCATCTTCCTCCAGGGTCCAGATTAGGTAAGCGCCTATTCAAGAGAAACTTTTCTTACTTTAAGGACCTACTCATGATGGCACACAGTAACAAAGTATCAGCTACACATTGTTAGAGCATAGCTCGGTTGAACCCACCAAGCGTTGGTATGTCAAGTTTGGTTGTCATATTTTAGTGAATCAAAACTCATTTAAAGAGTCGCTTGATTATTTACTAGAGTCAACTTCGTATAGGTTAGCTAGAAAGTTACTAGGATATGAGACTTACAAGTATTACGTGAAGACTTTGAAGAATGTGAAGAAGTAAAGATCTACATCGACGACATCATCCTTTATCTTGAAGTTAGTAATATTTTCCTTGAACTGTTTCATTCCTAACGTATCTTTCAAGTCGTGCATATTGAAAACATAACTGCGAAGCTGTGAATGAGTATACTCTAGTTAGACATAGTATTAAGGAATTACAATATGAAGTATAACGTCTATCTTTTGAACTTCGTATATAAGACATCGACATAATCGTATGAAGGCTATTGTGATTATGTATGGGTATGGGTGAATATTTCGTCGTAGGAAACAATGTTTTACATTTATTTAAAGGAAGTACAATTCATAATCTTGTTTTGTGAATCGAAAGGGAAATCGCTAGGCTTATTGGTATTGTTATTCATTGCAAATCTTTGGATTAAAAATATGTGTGTTTAGTATAACCGCTCATAACTTATTTATGTATCTTGGTAAAACTATTCATAATGCCTGACTTTTGTATTAGAATGACTTTTATTAGTGAAACCGATCTTAAGTAATCACCTGAGATGGTATGATCGATATTTTGTAATTGGTATGACCAACTCTAGACATTAGGGAACCGATCCTAGTAAGAGGTGCAACCGATCACAAGTATGTGGAATCAATCCTTGTAAGAGGTACAACAAGTCTTAGGAATTGGTAACCGATCCTATGACTTGTGCAACCGATCACAAGTAAAATACCATAAATATGTGGTAACTGATCCTAGTACCTATTCAACCAATTTTTAGAAAGCTAGTGTGACTGATCCTAGTACCCACATGGAGGTAGAACCGAAGCTTGGTGTTTTGGTAGAACCGTGAAACCCATTAATGGTGATTTGATAGGATAATCAATCACATAGTTCTTGGAAGTTAGATGAACCAATTCTATACTCGTTTGGAAGTGTGGCAAATCGGTTCCAAGATTGTAAATATGAAAAAGGATTTACAAAGTAAAGATGTCGACATACTTTGAACATGTGCAGTAACTCTTATCTTTTATTGTTCAAAGATATTCCTTAATAACTAAAGGAAAATCCCGGATCGAAATAAATTGAGAATCTTTTAATTAAGGTTTTTAGTTTTATATGCTTTTAATTTCCAGCAATTAAATGCATATCTTTATAAAATAAAAATTTGTAATGTGCATTTACTATTTGGAGATTTTCTACTGAGATTTCGGTCAATATTTGGACAGTGCATTTCCAGGAATTATAAAAACCGTATTTGGACTTTATTGCATATCTTTGAGAATATTCGGTTTTGGAAATTCCTTGGTGTCCAAACTTCCTTGGTCTATAAATACTGAAGTTCGCATTTCGATCAAACTAATCCTCAGAGCCAGCAAAACTACCTAGTTGTGTTGTTACTGGTGGAGCCGTCTATTCGGAGAGGAAAGTACCCTAATTAGGCGAAATCTCTTACGACCGCTCGTTTTAAAGACTTCTTTGGGATTGAGAAACTCTACGAGTACCGTTGGTGGGAAACTAGATAGTTGCAGTTTATTATTAGTTTTTGATTGATTTGACTGACTAACGGTTGTTGAACTTTGATTGCACCTAGTTTTTTTATGCTTGAGAATCTTCTCCTGTGATATAAGATTCACTCAAACTAGATTGAAGTATCGACGGTGATCTTTAGAACTGTTTGTAGATCTAAAGACGTCTTGTGATAATCCATCGTTAACAGACTCCATTCTGTGTGTGATTGATCACAAGAGATTCAAGTTGTTTGTGTACAGGTGTTTATTGAAGATCTAAGAAGATTTGAAGACAAAGAAGATTTCTTCTTTGAGTTCATAATCTTTGGTGTGCACAAAACTTGATCAGCTGGAGGGATCCAACTATAATCGGTTTATCTTTGTGATAACCTGGACTGATTAGTTGTGTAGATCGGCATCAATACATTTCTTTGTGATTCATAGTATTGATTGCATAGTCTAGACAATTACTTTGGTAGTTGTTGAATAGATTGATCTAAGAACCCGACAAAGGAGTATATTGGGATAAACGAAAGAGCCTTTTGTCAAACTAATGTCACTTTGTTTGAAAAGAGTTGTTACCGAACAGATTTGTTGTTCCTTTACTGTTTGGAATACGAACCAAAGGAATTGTTCCAAGTGCGTGACTTATTACAAGTTGGAGGCGCAGGGATACTGAGGGAACTAGGTGAACTATAGGTTTAGTTTCTTGGTCTCAACTATACGAAGTTGGTTTAGATTTTGTATAGCGGCTTAATTCTGAGAGTATTCAATTCTGGACAAGGTCCCGGGGTTTTTCTGTATTTGCGGTTTCCTCGTTAACAAAATCTTGTTGTATCTTATACTTTTCTATTTCCGCAATTATAATTGTTTTATTATAAATAGAAGTAAAACACACAAACGTTAATTCCTAATTACTTGATAGCAATCCTATAGTGTTTGGTTAAGTCAGAACCTATTATCAAGTAATCATACTTCATTGTTGTATTGTCTTGATCTTGCATCCATAGTCAATCACACAAGTTATCTTGTTGTCGTATTGTCTAGATCTCGTATCCATAGACGATCACACGAAGTGTGAACCAATTAGTTGTATTGTCTCGACTCAGTCCATAGACAATCACTTTCGGAGAAAGGACTTATAGGTGGAAAAGTTTTAGATTGAGGTATATTTGGGTACCCTCGTCTTTTCACACATGAGCATTAACGTATATCCCTACAAAAAAAAGTTAGAAAGTCACACTATATAGAGTAGAGAGAACTATATTATAGGGCATGATTGAAGTAAGTTGAACCCCTTGCCCAACTCCATTAGGCTGATCACTATGGATCTCCAAGATCCAAGATACAAGGTGGTTCAAGGTGGCCTTCTAGACTTAATGGTTGTTCAAGATATCCAGGGGAAGCGGGTAACCATATGGCGCCGGGCACCAAATGATAGGGCGCTCCACCTAGAGCGCCTAATGATTAGGCGCTTGACCAGGTCAAAGTGGTCATAGCGCCAAATCGTTAGACGCTCATCTGATTCGCCTAAAAACCACAGAAGCCCAATCTGTTTTCATTTCTCTCTTATCCTTTTTTTCCTCCTCCAAAACCGAGTTTTGAATGTTAGATTGTTGCGACCATCTTGAGTTATTGTACAGAAATTTGAAAGGGTATTTTGTTGTGGTTGTTCTGGTTCTTTTGAACCTGTTTTGCAAAAATTTCATCAACAAACAATAACAAGGTATGAAGAACAACATTGATTTGATTTTTTATTTTATTTTTATGATGTATGATTTGGAATTAGAACAACATATGTGTTGCTTGTGTTTTTGTATATAATTCTAATTGATATTATAGTTGGAATTTTATAATTGAAATGCATTTGTACATGGAGTTAGGGTTTTATTAGAGTTCTAATTAGATTTTTTTAGCAAACAGATTTGAAAGGAAGTTTGACAAAAAAATTGACATCTTAAAAACTAGATTAGTTGTGTTCATGGTCATTGTGTTAATGATACCTAATAAAAAAAATATTTGTTGAGGTTATTATGATGTTTGGAAACCCTTGGTTCTACTCATATTTTAGGTGAACAATGAAGGTTGTTGTTGAAAAACACATGCAACAACGAATACAAGGGTTACCTCTTCCATGTGACGATGATGCAACTTGTCAGAACGTCGCAATCTTATATCAAGTCGTAATGCAAGAGGCTCATGATTTACATAACCCTGAACCTAAAGTGACAAAGAAAAGAAGATCTATTCACATACGTCGTGTTGACGCAGATGCTAACATGATGCAGGACTATTTCAACCCCGGATGTAGGTATGGGCCAATGGCGTTCAAGGGACGGTTAGGTTTGCCTCGAAGCGTATTTCTGAATGTACTGGAACAAATTTGTGAGTTTGATAAGGATTTTCTTCAACGAACAGATGCAGCTAACATCCCTATTCATAGCCCATATATGGAAATGCTAGCCGTGATGAGGCACCTAGCCAAAGGTATTCCGGATAATAGCCTAGACGATTACACGCAGATGGGCGCAACCACTATCTATCACTATGCTAAGAAGTTTATGGACACAGTTATTTGGGTTTTTAACGCCAGATATATGCGTCTCCTTACAACTGAAGACACCAGAAGGCTATTAACAGAAAATTAAGCTCGTGGGTTTCGTGGAATGCTTGGTAGTGTTGACTGTTTTCACTGGGAGTGGAGATGTTGTCCAACTAATGCAGCAAGACAACACGTGGTCCATCACAACAAACCAACTAATGTGCTGCAGGCGGTTGCTTCCTATGATAGATGGTTGTGGCATTGTTATTTTGGTCAGGGTGGCTCCAACAACGATATTAGCATTTGGAACAGTCGGGATTGTTTTATAGAGAGCTGAATGGTATAGCACCTACTTTTGTTTATCGCATCAACGGTCGTGACTACGATGTATGGGTACTACTTGGCTGATGGTATTTATCCACCTTGGTCAACCTTTTTGGAAGGATTCAAGGGCACAAAGGAGAATCTTCCACCACGGGAAAAATTATTTAATCAATACCAGTCAGCCAAGAGGAAGGATATTGAGCGTGCATTTAGTGGTCTTAAATCGAAATGGGTTGTGATTAGGAACCCATGCCGTTACTGGAGTAAAGCTGATGTAAAGACAATTATGAGAGCATGCTATAATGCACAACATGTGTGTGGAGTATGAGTATCGTGATGAAGACTGGTCCGAGTACGAAGGAAACGAGCCAACACCACGAATGCGCGCAAAACCAGACTCGCTGGAACAACTCTTCACAGCCCTTGTCTGTGGAGGCTTCTCCGTGAAGACCTAGTTAAGCACATCTGGGAACGTCACGGTCAGGGACTTAGAGATGGGCAACGTCAAGCACTTGTGATCGATGATGCCTTACCTATTGTTGGTGAAGGAACTACTGATGTGGATACGGATCTGGATGTTTATGACACGGAGTCAGAGGGTTCCTTTTATGAAAATCAACAGTATAGTTATGTTTATTTTTCCCGTGAGTTAAGGATTGTTTTATTCCAATGCACTTTTTTTAATTTGAAAAAAACTTTGTTTCATCTTTATGCATGAACTTTGTTTTAGATGCATCCATAATTTGGATATTTGAAGCAGACTAATAGATTAATTTTAAGTATTGAACAACTAAACAAGTTACAATCAAACTACTACATAGCTCATTAAACAATTACATTGCGACATAATTATATGTTATATTTGAGTTCCTAATATGTCGTTGACGGTGGAGTACATAAAATGAGCCCGTTGGTTTTCTTGATATAGAACAAGAGCCGATGCACGATCACCATTTGCCAGAACAATAAATT
Organism: Papaver atlanticum; assembly: GCA_023531105.1. Taxonomy (NCBI): domain Eukaryota; kingdom Viridiplantae; phylum Streptophyta; class Magnoliopsida; order Ranunculales; family Papaveraceae; genus Papaver; species Papaver atlanticum. Next base: position 6,410,679 of record JAJJMB010007130.1, read on the forward strand.
TTATGAACAACCTACATTTCTTCTTGATAGTCGAAATACGACACATGATGTCATTCTTTGATCTCTGGTTAGCATTGCCATTAACATGAACAAACTGATCATAAACATGGTTCGAGAACGCTGTTTCATATTGAACCCTTCCTCTGTAGCTAACTTCATCATAAACTCTACAATAACTACTAACAAGATCAATATATTCCTGAACATAATAGCGAGGCATTGCATACACAGAGGATAGCTTAAAAATTGATGTTTACGAGTTTGGTATAAAAATTTGGGTGAAAAATTTGGGTTTAAATAGGTGTTTGAATGATTAATCCGCCACTCTTTTTGGACCATCAGATGGAGAGATCCGTTGAGGATCCAGTGGTTGAAATGCCACTCTTTTTGGACCATCAGATGGAGAGATCTGTTGAGGATCTAGTGGTTGCAATGCCACTCTGTTTGGACCATCAGATTGAGAGATCCGTTGAGGATCTAGTGGTTGAAATGCCACTCTATTTGGACCATCAGATAGAGAGATCCGTTGAGGATCTAATGGTTGAAATGAAGGTGCCAAATCGTTTGGCGCTCGCAGCGGGTAATGATTAGGCGCCAAATCGTTTGGTGTATTAACAATTTATATTTGAATTTTATAACGGTCAGATTTTGTCAAATTCACTATAAATAGAATTCCAAAAATCATATACCACCCACACCTAAAACATCTAATTTTCCTCTTCTACATTTGTTTCATCTATTTTGAGTATTTTGTTTGTGTAAAAAAGAATGGCAAAATTCTCAGATTCTGAAGATATCGTACTAATCAATGCTTACATTTCGATTACATGTGATCCGGTTGTGGGAAAAGATTAACAAGCTAGAGATTTTTGGACGCGCATTCAAACCGAGTACACAGCAACATGGTTCAGTGATCCTGTGAGAAGAAAAAAGTCTCTGCAGACAGGAGTTAGCACTTTGAAAAATAAAATCAAGAGATATGTTGGTCACGTTATAATCTATTTTAGGAACATGCCTAGCGGATTCACACCTGCAACTGCGGTGAGTTTATTTTATTTCAAAACTTTTACCCTTTGTTATTTGGAGTTGCGCTTTCACGGCATTAATGATTTTTATTTATTTTTTGCAACAGTACGCAAGAGGAAAAATTGATTACGAGGAAAATACAAAATATGGAAAGACATGGAGACATGAGGAAGTATTCCAGATTTTGAAGATTCACTTTAAGGAATTCAATCCGGAGATTGTTGATCGTGAAAGAACAACACAACCAAGCCAACTGGATGATGAGGAGGAGGAGGAACCCATTAGTTTGTCTGAAGATCAACAGTCTACCCCTGGTGACTCTTCTGACGGGTCACGAAGAAGAAGGTTTTATTATGATAACTATGGTAGGGGTCCAGGAAGAGACAAGTCTAAACGAAACAGACTTGAGGCCAGAGCGCAAAGTGATGGTTTGGATAAGGCGTTGGGATTTCTGCAGAAACAAAATGATGAAAGGTTCTAGTGGAAAAAGGAACAAGAGCAAGCAAGGATGGATGCCACGAAGGAAGATAGAGAGCATCTCAGGATGCTAGCAATAGGTACTAACGCAATAGCAGCTAACAAACAACGTGAAACAGACTTTAAGATACTCCAAATGAATACAGATATGATGCCTGAGTCCGAGAAGGTCGTTATTTTGGCGATGAAGAATGATATTATGATTAGTCTGGGGCATACTTACCGTTATGTCTAGATTTGCTTAAGCGTTATGTACGTCTTAGTAGTTTAAGTTATTTGCATCTTAGAATCTAGAGTTATTTCAAGTTTTTAAATTATTGTACCCCTTGTTTAATTTTAATTAGTAGGCGGTTAGATTCTAGTGTTATGTTTATTTTAATTATTGTACCACTTGTTTTATTAAATTCGAGTAACATTCATCACTCACATAAAGCGATAAATTATTATCTGCAAGCAGTGATACGTAAAGTCGAGTTTTTAAAACACACACACACCAATGCGACCAGTGATACGTCTAAGAAAAAGTTGTGTTTTTAAAACACACACATCAATGCGAGCAGTGATACATACTCGAGTTTTCAAAACACACACACCAATAGTACCAGTGATACGTCTATGAAAAATTCGAGTTTTTAAAACACACACATCAATGAGAGCAGTGATACAGCTTCATTAAAGTCGAGGTATCAAAACACATACACCAATGCAAGCAGTGATACGTCTTCATTAAAGTCGAGTTTTCAAAATGCACACACCAATGCGACCAGTGATACGTCTTTATTAAAGTCGAGTTTGCAAACACACGTAGCAATGCATCTCATAGTTATTTTCTTCTATAAAATCTAGTCCCCTCGACCACAAATACATAATTAAATTCTCAACATTTATATTAGTATTTATAAATTGTTATTAGTTTTGCACGACCACAAATACATAATTAAATTCTCAACATTTATATTCGTATTTATAAATTGTTATTAGTTTTGCAAAGATGGTGTCCAGATTCACAAAAGAAAAAGATACTTCCATGATCATAAGTTGGCTAAATGTTTATCAGGCAGGGAATATTTCTCCTACACAGTTGTGGGACGAAGTTTTTCGCCAATTTGTAGCTACCCACGGAAATCCCAACCAAATAACAAGGATTTCTATACGAAATAGGGTTTTATCGATAAGGCGAGTAGTGGGGCTATATGTTAATATGATTGTGCCACTATGGCGAAATCTCCGTTCCGGCCAGGCATATACTGATGATGTAGGTAAATTTCAGTTACATACATGTCTTTAGGACACTACTTTTATGAAATAGTAAGTTTTTTAATCTATGTTTCATATAGGAAAACAATGCCAAAGTGGACTATTATGAGGTGTTTGGACATCAATTCAGGTTTTTCGAATGTTACTTACTTTTGAAGGACAACCATGACGAATACAATCTGATAGAAATAATACGACAAGGGAGGGAGGGGGGAGAGGATTAACGAAGCTGAACCAATGTAAATGATTTTGTGGGTATATCATTCTGTAAACCCTCACAAGACCACACTCGCCTGTTAGGGTCACTTAGCGGTTTAAAGGCTTGTTGCACATGCTAAGTGCAATCGCGATGCCTGCGACAGTGAGTTAGTATTTGATTTGAGTATTTTATTTAAGTTTGGGTAATGTAAACGGTTCAGGTTTTGAAATTAACAAATTCAGTATTTTTATTTCTACTCAAAAAATTGTGCACTGTCAGTGAATGATTGTATATATGATTCAAAAAAATCATCTAAAAAAATATCCATTAGATGTAGAGTTTGAATAATATGACCGTTGCTCAACCTACTATATATACCCCCAATCCAGTTTCTGGACATTCATATAAATCTTTACATCTACCATATCTAGCCGGGAAAAAATCTCTTTATCCAAACTCTTCTAAAAAATGCCTTCACCTTACATTAATCCCGCGGAATATACGTTGGAAGAAGATTTATCTCTATGTCGGGGTTTGGTACTCTACTATCCGAAAAGGGGTCACGAACGCAAGATGAATTTGTCCTAGTCAAAGTCATTGGATCACCATACAAGAACATTTCAGTAGAGAAACTAGTAACCCAAACAACCGCACTTCAACTGACATGTTTTGTCAACATGTTTCCATTGCTAACGCAGTACACGAATTCAATAATTTATTATGGAATGTCAACCAATATCGACTCATGGGTGCAGCTGATGATGAAGTTATACCAACAGCTCTGGAGGAATGGCGTAGATGGAAAGGTTAAAATTTCGGGTATGAGGCTCATTTCAACATCCTTAAGGTGATGGATAGATTCAATCCTTTTGTGAGACCAGTTAATGTACCAGATCTCCGAAACCGTGTAGGGCAGTCTTCAACTAACCACGCCCATCGTAGATGACTACAAATAATATAATGAAATTGATTTTGTGGGTATATCTATCTGTATAAAACTTCACAAGACTAAACTCATCCACCAGGAAAGCCTGGTGGTTTGGCTTGTTGCTTAGGATATAAGTGTAACCGTAATTTAAGCGAAAATGAATTAAGAATAACTTATTTAATATTGTAGCCAAATTTCTCTTATTTTCAATTTATAAGGTTCAAAATTAATCTATCACATTTGTCTGAGATCCACGAAGTTGAATCTCTGGATATCCCTGGCAAAACACGAAATATCTATGAACAATTTGAGTGAAGTCGTTTGAGTGTAAATATGGTGTAGGTTTAAAAAGGTCAAACAAATATTTAAAGGGAGCGGCTAACCATTTGGCGCTCCCAGCCAGCACCAAATCATTAGACGCTTAGGGTGCCCAATCATAAGGCGCCGACAACATATTCTCGGAGAATATGCTCCAGAGCGCCTAATGGTTAGTTGCTAAAGCAGATTCTCGAGCGCCTAATGGTTAGACGCTCCTGTCTTGGTTCAAGCTGACGTTCAAGCATTTGCTTGGATCTCAACTTGATTCAAGGAAATTGCAACACTTTTGCAACACTTATGTAACACTCTTTAGCTTGTATCTTGGATCTTGATGACCATAGTGGTCAGCCTTATGCAATAAAATGAAGCAGTTTCAGTTTGCTGAATTCCGTTATAGGTCAGAGATAATTGGGAGGTCTCAGTGAAGCATTAGTATTACGTCATTAATGAAAAAAAGAATATGTAATTATCATGCAAATTAAGCATCTATGTTATCAATATGGTCAACATCTAACAAGGAGTAGACTTTTGCAAAACAAAGAATAAAAATCAACAATAAAAAATGAATCTAAAGTGAACAAAATTACCATATGATTTCTTATCACTGTTTTCCCCAGGTACATAATCACCACTATTAAAGAACTCAGTTATGTCATCAAAAGTACCCTGATAAACAGCCAATCTAGGATTCCTAGGAGCCACTCGGTTGCTACTGCTTGATGTAGCAGTAGAAGAAGAAATCATTTCATCTTCCCTCTCATCCTCTTTCAAATCAAAATCGGAGTTATCAAGAATATCAGGGTTCAATTGAGCTAACTTATACTCTCTATAAGACAAAAATTCTACTGTACTAGTCACTGATAGACGCATTTATGTGTCTATTTTCATCTTTATTGTGTATAATGTTAGTACCCATTTTTGTACTTATTTTGGTATTTTATCTCTTTGTAGGTGTTTTTTTGGAGAAATAAGCTTTTGCGGCAAAATTGGCTCGAAAAGTTGATAAATGCAACCCAAGGGACGAGTGTTATGCAGACTCCAGCAATGGATAAGGGGCGACCATTGGATAAGGGGTAACCTTTCCCCTTCACGTTCAAATTCTGAATTTGGGCGGGAAACCAAAAACATGAAGGTTGTTTTCTGGCAGTTTTTGTGGTAGTGATTTGGAGGAGTTTAAGGTCGATTAAACCTCTGATTTTCATAGGGTAGACTCCTTATGGGTCTAGGAATCTAACATGGGTGTTGAAATTGATTAAACTGGGCTCAATCGACGGGTTTTGATCTCAACAGCAAAATATGGAAAGTCACGTGTGTGACCAATTTTAGGAAATTTTAGAGAGATTAAAGGAAAGATTTTCTTCCCAAATCTTAATATATATCTAAGAAAGAGTTTAGAATCAAAAGGAAAGCCCAGATATGCGTGGAAATTAGAAAACAATAAATTGCCGCAACTTTGCCGTAAAGAGAAAGAAAGAGATTTCGGTAGATTTTGGAGAGATTTAATCGCTCTTTTTGATATAAATAGATTGGTTGGGTCATATATAAGGGGTGTCGAGAGTTTGGGAGGCTTAGAAGGGCGGAGGAGTGAGAAATCAAGACGAACAGAAAGCTACCTGCTGCTGTTTTCTGCTGGTGCGGAGCTGAAGAACACAAAGAATATAAGACGCACACGGAACAGTCGCGAAGAACACGAAGAACTTTGACCCACATCGAACCGTCGCAGAAGCAGTCTTATATTCAACTACGAAACCCTTTTATCGTTTACGTCTGTACTTGCTTAAGATATTCAGCGACTTCTATCTTCCTTGCAAAAGGCCTTCTGTAACTACAGTTCATTCTCTTCAATAAAAACACCTATTCAGCCATGCGTTATTATTTTGAGCGTGTTTTCACCATGAAGAACTAAAACCCAACATTGGGACGATGGAGGGAGTCGATTTTCATCATATGGTAAATTTAATTTATTCTTTTTATGACTTTTGCATTAATTTAAAATTGAAATATGATTTGAATTAATTAGTTGTCATTTAATTTGATGATGTATGCTTAGCTTAAATGTTTTGATACATCATGCTTAGGATTTACAACTAATCTTTTGAGAATCTACTTAGGCAAAAATAAGAGTCACCATATCATATTTTATTTGGGTTATAATTGTTGAGAATAAATAAATTGAACCACATGCATGAGAATTGGCCAAATCCTTAGTCCCAATACCTCTCGCCCATTGTTTATAATTTTTGTTTATATATTTTTATTAAATTTAAAAACTCGAATCTTCACAAGTCCGAGTTGAACGAACTCTACTTATCACTTTATACAACAACATATAATCACATCAGTCACAAAAACCCTTTGTTTTTCTTCTGAATTTTACTACCAAATTCAATGGAATGCACAATTTTTCTCCTTTCTTTCTTAGTAATATTGATTTCATCTTGTACTTCTCTCCAATTATCTGGTACCGAAGTTTCTTCCTTGACTGGTGTTTTTGATATAATTTTGTTGTTAGGTTTTTCAGAACCAAATTCATTTTTTTCAAGAAATGGGTCTTCAAAAATTCCTTCTTCAAAGACAAAACAATCACCAATTACATCGTCTTCTTCTTCAGCTGCTGAGTACAGTCTTTGGTTTTGTGAGTAAGAAGATGATTATTAATTTGTGGAAACTGAGAGAGAGAATGAGTTGGGTTTTCTAAGAAATGTAAGGGTTTGAGATGAGATTTGGGAATTAGGGTTAGAGAGAGAGAATGGATTGGGAAATAAAGAGAAGATTTGTAAGGTTTGGGGTTTAAGCAGAGTTGATGATGGTGGCATTTTTGAAGTACAAAGTTGAATTTTTATCTCTTCTGTGGTAAGCCTGGTAGTAATACTCCAACCTATAGTGTTTGGACGGAGGCCAAAGAATAACCCGAAACCCGGATTAATGTTGGCAAAGTAAGACGGCAGCATGCCTCGGTTAAATTTTGCACTAATTCAATTAATGAATGTTGCGCTAAAATTAATCTATGAATAGCTCTATACTGGCAATCAATATGTCTAGGAGCATTATGTTTATTCGAGAATTGAGGTATGAGATGGTTGCAGCATCATACTCGTTCTGAATATTTATGCTGTATAGTTAGTGAACATTGCGGCATCCCGAAAACGTTAACGCTCTATACTAGCATGCAATATGTCTAGGATCCATCCAATCACTATCGATTCTATACAGAAGTGATGATGAAATATGCAAAGTATTGAGAGCTCAGCTGGGAGGCTCTAATGATCACATATTCATGCATGCTCTGAGAAGGTTGTACGCTCAGTCAGAAATTGTGACATGAGCTTTCACGTTTGAATCCAAAAATATGAATTTCACATACGTATCTGAAGCTAGGTCAGATATATGTAAAATTATGATTTTACGATTTCAGCCTTTGTCGAAAATCCACCATCAACATTAAGTCCCCTGCTTAGTGAGGGACAGTCATATTCCGCAGTAAGCACTGGATGGGTGATTTTCTCAATTATAAACAAAATAAATAATTGAACTTAGTCATAAGAGATGCTACCAGAATTCTTAATTTTCTCCAATGATGTCACGTACGAGCAATAGCTTGAATGAAGGTCCTGGTAGTATGATAGATCATCTTCCAGCGAGCGTGGAATGATGAGGCACTGCTGATTTGGGTGATGGAACGTCCAGTAAACTAATCTATACATATTTGATTCGGGCTGGACTAAAAAATATTTTTGGACAGATTTTTGGGCTAAACCGTATTTTTGTCATTCTCAAAGCACTCATAAGGGAGAAAGTGTGACCTTTTTTCTCATATTCGCAAAACGCCAAATATTTTCGTGTCGAAAAGTTAGTGACGGTTACCACGAAACCTCTACTGGCAATAGTTGTTATAATCGCTGATGAAAAAGGTCGTCCAGCAACCATTACAGTTCTAACGACTCAAATAGTTGAACGCTAAATAGTTTTTCATTAGAGTATAATTGTTTGTTTGTTTTTGTTTTTTTTTTGCTAAGAAAGATAATTGAATTAATAAAAAGAAGGATTGCAGAGTTATAAGATGAAATAGGGAGGTACACTACCCCATTTACCCGTTACATCATACCTTCTACTAAATTGACAACTTTATCTACCAGACCATTAAACTCTCTACTAACATGAGAGAAAACATAGAAAATAAAAAAAGTTCATAATAGATAAGCAATCATCTAAAATTGTGGAGCTAGACCAGCTAATTTGGTTAGCGCTTTTATTAAGATAAGAGATTACATTATTTGCATCCCCTTTGATAGAAATCTTTGATTGATTCATCGTCTTGAGCTATTTGGCAGCTTCCAATACTGCCAAACTTTCCTCTTCCTCTGGATCACTGGCTAGCCCTGCAATGGTTTTGCATCCCTGGTAGTTGCGTGTTGCGTCTGTCAAGATGAAAGCATCCACAAACACTATGACTTAATCAGATGGAAGGTCATCTGCAGTAGTAGAAGAATCTACAACTTGTTGTTGCTCAGGAAAATTATCAGCAGATAATACATTCAACGTTTCCTATGCTAATTTGCTCGCCAATATTGAAACACCAGAAGGATTAATTTGCTTTCCTTCAAAGACATTACAACACCTCTCTTTCCAGATACTCCATGCAGTTGTGAAAATGTATCCTAATTGTTCCCGACTATAGTTTCCAGATAACAGTTTCTTAATCCAATTGGAGATAATGATATTGGTGCCAAAATCAGCCAGGACTAAATTACCATGACTAACAGATTCCCAAACTGTTCTAGAGAATCTACACTGGAGAAGAATATGTTCTGCTATTTCATGCTGGTTGCCATTACACATGTTGCAATATGTGGCTTAATGAGAAAGCTTACATTTAAAAGGTAGGATGTTTTCAAAACATTTCCAGATGAAGAGCTGGACCTTATACATGACAATAATGCTCCAGAGTTTTTTTTTGTAGATGTGGGTATTAGGATTGGCAGAAGGAGAACTGGCAAAACTATGAGTGTTACTAGTGATTGTCCTATATACATACTTAACTGTAAGTGAACCATTCTAAGTATATGGCCAAATTAATCTGTCTTGGTCAGAGATAGGAATTCTAGTTCTTAAGATTTTCTGTTGCTCAGTTCATTGACCGAGATACTCATAGTTGGAACATTAGAGCATAGTTTGGCGCTTTGTCCTCTGTCCTTTACTGGAATCTTTTTGCATTAGAAAAATCGATCTTCTCTTCTCTCTCCTGGCGATTTTTCCGCCACCACAAAAAATACCAAAATATAGCCAGTAACCACCGTATTGTAATCGGAAAACACCGTTGACGACCACGATGATCAACGGAAAAAATCATTAAATCCATTTTATGGTCTACAAATACAAACCCATATCGGATCCAATCCCAAAAGTCACTTAGCTACCACCCAAATCATTTCAGACACCTTTAAATATTTTATATGTTCTAGATTCCAATCACAAAGACACCATATCTAAAGCCATTGATGACTCAATAGGCATATGATCTGAAGACACCTAAGATTCTAAGATACAATTTAAGACTCCAAGATACTAAGATTCGTTTCTTCTACTATTGGATTCAAAGGCACTTTGCCCCAGCTACAGAAGACCCTTATCAAAGTTTCAAAGCTTTGCAATTTGATACCACTGTCCTAATCTCATAATCTTTTTTCCTTTTAAGCTGATTAATATTTTTCTTCTCTAGATCTCTTATATTCTCCTTTAATTTTATTTTATTTTGTTTAATCTCCGACTAAATAATAGTGCTTGGTTCTCAGATTTGTTTTAGAAATCCTTCGAATTTGGTTTACTTCCTTAAGATATCTTTAATGTTCTTCCTCTATTTTCTGTTGCCTGTCTCAAATCTAGGATTTTTAGTTTTTATACCTAATTTCTTGATGTCTAATTTTCTTAAAAAAAAGATCGAGTAACGATTCTGCCATTACAGGAGTACTTCACGTAGCTGATTCATTCTTCATATTTATCTATAACTGGAAAAAAAGAAAACACCTAGGGGGTGTATAAATTTTGGTTACAATCTGCGAGCTCTGTTACAAACTTACTCGAGTTTAAATGATCTTCTTAATCATGAAAATCCTGATATAATCTTTATATCAGAAACTAAACAACAAACTAAAAATATGGAGATAATTCTTAGGAAACATAAACTTCATAACCATCTTATAGTACCTCCTAGAGGTACTGCAGGAGGGCTTATGCTAGTCTGGAAACAAAATGTGAATATGACAATTCTAAACTATGAACATAACCAAATAAATGCCAGAATTTTTGACCACACGATAAATTCTCACTGGACCATATCTTGCTTCCATGGTAGTCCTTACATGCATCTCAAGTATGATTCATGGAAAATGATCCGAGATATGGCTAATAGAATCAATGAACCATGGATCATAATTGGGGATTGTAATATAGTTCTACATGATTCTGAGAAACAAAGTAGATTTCCTTTTAACCAAACATAGGTCTTCATGATATAGGATTTACAGACCCTTACACCTGGAATAACCGAATAAATGATAACAATTTTACTGAACAAAGGCTAGATAGGGCCTTAGATAATATTGAATGGTTAAACACCTTTCCTTGTTGTAGTGTAACTCACTTACCCCCCTAATATCGGACTATGTACCTATCATCTTAAACAACCATACTCAATGGAAGGATGGTGCCAAACCCTTCAAGTACTTTGGACCTTGGATGGACCATCCACAATACAAACCTTTAATCGAAGCCTCTTGGAATATTAACATTTCAGGCTCTCCTGCTTTTTGCCTAACAAAAAGATTATCCAATGTTAAATACATATTAAATAAGTGGAACAAAGAAGTGTACGGTAACATAAAAACCAACATCGGTAACACCAAACTGAAACTTGATGAAGCCAATAAAAATCTGCCATCTCATATAAAATCTGGAGAAATAACCAAACTCACTAGGGAGTTAACCAAATGGTATAACACAAATGAAAAATTCTGGAAGATCAAAAGTAAAGAACAACATATAGCACTATGAGATAGAAATACTCGGTACTTCTATGACAATGCCAAGCAGAGATATAGAAGAAACAGAATAGGACATATTAAAGATACAAATGATAGATGGCTTAATACAAAAACTGAAATAGCCAATTGCCTAAATCAACACTTCAAACACATAACAGCTTCTGTTCAACCATGATAGATGAGAACCTAATAGATCTCATACCAACCTGCATAACTGACATAGTAAACAAAACCCTAGAAACCATACCTTCCTATGCTGAAATAAGAAACACTTTGTTTTCCATGGAGCCTAATAAAAGCGCAGGACCCGATGGGTTTCCACTAAACTTTTTTTAAAGAAATTGGGAAACAATCAATACTGACTTTGTGAACATGACACAAACTTTCTTTAAGACAGGGTGTATGCTAAAGGAGGTGAACTCAAGTTTCATATCTTTGATACCCAAGACCTTAAACTCAATAACTGTTGTTGAATTCAGGCCGATAGCCCTTTGCAACACCTCTTATAAAGTTATATCCAAGATAATAGATAACCAAATGAAACCATTATTGAATAAAATTATTTCTCCATATCAATCTGCCTTCATCCCTGGAAGGCAGATTTCAAATAACATCGTTGTTGCGCACGTGTTAATTCGTAACATGAGAAAAAAAGAAGGTCTTATGGGAATCAAAGTGGACATGTATAAAGCTTTGATAGAGTAGTATAATGGACATTTTTGATCAAAATTATGAGGAAAATGGGTTTTTCTGAAAATCGGTGCAAAATCATTTATCAATGCATTTCTACCACGAATTTAGCCATACTGTTGAATGGCTCCCCCTGTGGTTTCTTCAAACCTACGAGAGGTCTTAGACAAGGGTATCCTCTATCCCCTTATCTGTTCTTGATGTGTATGGAATCTCTATATCGTACCATCAGTCATGCGGAAAACATCGACATCATTAAAGGTCATAAAATCAACAAACATGCTCCTTCTGTGGCTCATCTACTTTTTGCTGATGACTTCCTTCTTTTTTGTGATGCTAATGCCCAAACTAGCCACAATCTGATCCGTATGTTCAATGATTTTGGGAGGGCCTCGGGTCAGCTAATTAATTTTAACAAATCATGGATCTTTTTTAGTACTAAAACTAACCATGATAGAAAGAAGGAAATCCATTCAGCTAATTATGTTCAATGATTTTGACGACTGATATCTAGGCTCGCCCCTTTTTACTAATAAATCTAAGGTAAAGAGCTTTGAACCTATGGTTAAAAACATGAAAAATAGATTCATAGGTTGGCTGAAGAAAAATGTAACTATCGCATGAAAAACCATGCTAATAAAATCCGTAACTTCTACAATGAGCATATATCAAATGAACTGTTTTAGAATACCAAATTTTTTTTGCAAACAAATGAATAAGGTACAACGTGATTTTTGGTGGAGAAAGGATATTGACAATCCTAAAGGCCTCTGTCTCAAAGCCTGGGACCCTATTTGTACTTCCACTGACCAAGGTGGTCTAGGAATACAAAACACACAACATTTTAACACTGCCATGATAAGTAGAATGGGATGAAGACCGGAGGAGAATCCTAAAAGCTTATGTGCACTGATTCTAAAAGCCAAATACTACCCAAACAAAGACGTAATGCACTTAGACACTAAACCTAAACAAACAGACAGTTGGATATGGAAGGGGATAAAAAAAGGAATGGAACAGGTTCAAACCAATAGCTTATGGATCATAGGAAAAGTAGACAACATAAATATATGGGCTGACTATTGGATCAAGGATAAAAAAAAACACCATTAGTGAAACCAAGTATAGGAGCAGAGGGGTTTCACAAAGTCAGTGATCTGATAACACCAGAAAAAGAATGGAATATCTCCAAGCTGACCAGGTGTTTTGACACAGAAACTGTAAACATCATCAAACAGATACACATTCCTCTTGATGACAGAGTGATGAAGCCATTTGGAACCTTAAACAAGATGGCAAATTTTATGTTAGATCCTTGTACAACAAATTAAATAACAACACAGGAAATACTACTATGTGGACACCCATCTGGAAACTGAGAGTTTCTCCCTTAATCAAGTTGTTTACGTGGAAAATGGCTCATGCCATTCTTCCCGATAGTGAAAGAGTAGCGGCGATTCTGCCAAATGTAAACACAACCTGCCCGTTATGTCATATGCATAATGCATATTTAACTCATTTTTTTTTGGAATGTAATTTTGCAGCTCAGGTTTGGAATCATTTAAATTTTAATATGACATATGTAAAACAAAATGCCACTACCTTTCATGATTGATTAAATACTCTATTTAATTCAAAGGTCAGGGATGGAGAATATATGGGTTGGGCAGAATTCTGTAGCTCCATTTCCTGGCACATCTGGAAAGCCAGATGTAACAAGGCTATTGATAACAAAGACCAAAATAGTTGGGTTACTGCTAATACCATAGTGAAATATATAAATGAATGTTTACATGTGAACAATAAAAATTATGCACTCTCCCAAACTATGTACTACAGTCCTATGCAGGATGAAAGCCTAAAGATTACAAGGTTCAATTATAACATCAACATAGCGTTGTCCATGTTTCCAGATATCTGTGACTCGGTAATGGGACTAACTTTGTTGGATGATACCGGTACATGTAGAGAAGCAAGAGGAGAATTATCGGGGTGGAACTCAAGAGATCTCTTAGAACAAAATGGAGCCGAAGCAGCTTTCCAGTGGGCAAATGAACTCGGACAACTGCTAATTGGAATTTACGGTAAAGCTAAAGAGGATAGATTCAAGAACAACAATCACTTTGGCAACTACAAACGGCAACTAGTTAATTTTCAAGCAATGTCTTTCAATTTAGTTAATAGGCGAGACAATCTGTTTGCTGCAAACATATCTACTATTTGTAACAAGGCTGTAATCAATGAGAGATGGGTCGGAAACCACCTAGTCAATCTAAGCAGGGATGCCAACACGAACCTGAACTAAACTGGCCAATGTACTTGAATGTCACTACTTCTTCAGGGTAGTGTGCAGAACTTTGTTTTTCTTATTAAAAAAAACAACCATAAAAGCTGGTGCTATGCTTTAACAGAAAAAAACAACGGTGCCTCCACAAAACGATATGGCAATGGCTGTGAATCCTGTGAACCACCTCCAGTCTTCGATATCATTTTTCACCCATTTATTATTGTGCCACAAACACGCATTCCTACTCCCTCATCCAATTCCATCCACCTTAGTTTTCACCTGCCCTTGGTTTTGCACGAGGTTGCGTACGAGAATTTGAGAATGATTTCAAAGCAAAATGAAAACTAGATCGTCAGTGTTGTCAATGAACACACTTCTAACAATTTTTGTTATCTTCTTCCTGTCATTATTAATTGGATCCCTCTTTAAAGATAAGATCAGAACACTAGCAGGTACCCATCCCTCAATTTTCCTTGAATGCCAATTTTACCCTTATTTTTCTTTCGATCAGTGGCAGCAAGTGGGAGCATCCGCTCCACAAGTAGTAAATATAGTAGTTTACAGGGGCATTTAACCAACAAACTTCACCATCCAAATTATCTCTACCAACCGTAATAATAAAAACAAAGAGAAAGACGAGCAAAATCGATCACAACGACGGAGTTAGTTTCATCTGGTTCTGCAAATGGCTTCAATCACTGGTTCAAACATTTCTTCAACAGCAAATAAAAATCAAATCCTGTTTTCATCTTCAATTTCTCTGATACCTAATAATCACTTCAGTTTATTTCCGAAATCAGAACCGTAATGATAAAATTAAAACCCTGAAATCATTCTCAGTAAGAGCTATGAAATTCAAAGGAACACAGATGAAAGACAAGCAACTATCAGAAATGATTGAGAAGAAAGTTCAAGAAGCTACTCAAGTTTGTGGTGGTGAAAATTATAATCCAGTGTAAAGTTTCTTGGGATGAGGTTGAGGAAATTAGTCAAGCTAAAGCTGATTTCCGTATGAAAGTTGAGAAGGAAGATCCGCTGGAGTCTTTCTGCAATGAGAATCCTGAGACTGATGAATGCCGTGTTTATGAAGATTAATAATCTCAAATCGTTTGGTGTCCTCTTTGTAAGTTTCTATTCTACTAGTAGTTTGTATGCCCTAATTTATTAGTCATAGTATTTTGTATTGTAAAAAATAAAATTAGGCATCAACTGTTTTAGATTCAATGGTCTTCTAATATATGTACTGGAATCTGCTGTGTTGAATCAAATGTTCTTCTAGTTTTTACTTGAAATGCATGCATGATTGATACTTTCGCTTTTTCATTTTAGCCTAAAAATAGGCCAAATTGGAAAAGTGAAAGTATCCTTTTTCTAGAAATCGGAGGGAGTAGTTGTTTTCCCTTTTACATTATAGGAGTTCTGAACTTGGTGTTGTTAGTGTCTGTGATTTGGGTATTATTTGCAATTGTCATATTTTGGTTTCAAATTAGAATTCTTTCAATCTAGTTATTTTGTTGATACTCACTTCACTTCCGGCATAGAACAACACCAATGACCTATCAGAAACCTTTAAAACTAGTACTGCTGCCGCGGTGGGTGCCGACTAAGTTTGGATCTAATTCCAAATGATTGTGCAATTTTTTGTGAATAACAAATATATCAAAAGCGTAGCCAAACTGGCCAGAAAGGTTTGTTAGGAAAAGATTAGTAGAGTAATCTTATATTGGATAGTTAGACACATACATTTAGCCTAATGTTGGATCTATACTAAACGGTTTAGTTTAATACATTAGGAAGAGTTAGAGCTCCAGGTTCTATTATAAGTTTTTGTTTCTTTAGCTAAGGAGTCTGTTGTCTTGCTTCTCTCGGAGTAAACCTAATGGCCGAAAAACTGTACACAGTTATGGCTTTGTCTTAGCTTCATGAAGCACAGTCATTGCCATTGTATTCTGTTGTTGCCATTGTCCACTGCCCACTTTGCGCTTCCAATGTAGCTATTGCCTCTGCTTCTTCAGCTTAGTTTGTGAGACTTGATCTTGCTCTGGCTTCTTCGAGTGTGCTTCTTCCTATGGAGAAAGCGTAATGTAATTGGAAGAAACTATAGTTACTTTCTTCTTGTTTAGGGGATACATTTTTGTCTGATAATCTCTACAAGAGGCTCCTTATATTGGCAGATCATAAAAAATAACTTCCCCTAATACTTGTGTACACTAAGAACATTATCATAGCCAAGGTGTAAAATTGAGAACTAGTTCGAAAGTAGCAGAATACAAAATGCTGGTTAAACACTAGGACGATACTTATAGTACATGATAAGATGACGGTTCAGTTCCGACACTAAATTTAGTCTCCCTCCGTTTCTGCAGAAGTGTTACTATCATTTTTGCAGAAACAGAGGTAGTACTAAGCAAGGACTATAAACTTTTGTGAGGTAAGATCAAAGTTTTTCATTCCCTATAGTCTGATCTAGAACACAAGCATGATTGAACGCATGAGTAACTTGTTTTTCTTCAATGAAATACACTCTTGCTCATAGTAGTGCTAAGTAGAATCTGTTTCTTGATCTTCAACATGGAAAGGTTTTAGTATTCCATAACTTATACCCATGGCTATCCACCCTCCAACAACAACTCTGAAAGCAGAAATGCTGACTGACGATCCACCAAGACGAGCCCCTATCCCCCCAAATAGTGCTAGAGCTATTGATGTAACAATAGGAATCAAAATGGATCTCACTTTGTCCTCTTTAACTAGCAAAGCTGTTGCCAGTGGAAAAAATGAACCAAATAAGAATGCCAAAGCTGATGCTGAGGCAGCTAGTGCTGGATTTGGCAGTGCCACAATGATCTCATCATGTTTCTTCAATTTTACTATGCCATCCTCTGAAATTACCCTCGTCAATGGAGATTTCCCTGGTGAGAAAGATTGTAAGCTCCTCCCATATGTCAAAGTCGATGGTGAAACTGCAGCCATTTCATTGAGTCCGGCGATTACGCTCTTTCTTCCAACAAGAATTATATTAGGTGAAACATCCAAATTAGTACGTCTAACATTCTCTTGTGATTCTTGATCCTGATTTGATAACTTAGTTTGATTCAGAGTACCCAGTTCTTCAATATCTCTTTGAGTTGAAACAGATACAAATTCCCCAACAGCCATACTGCAAGCTCCTGCAACAGCACCAGCAAGTCC
This sequence comes from Papaver atlanticum, assembly GCA_023531105.1. Lineage (NCBI taxonomy): Eukaryota > Viridiplantae > Streptophyta > Magnoliopsida > Ranunculales > Papaveraceae > Papaver > Papaver atlanticum. The sequence continues at coordinate 6,428,093 of JAJJMB010007130.1, forward strand.
AGAGAGAATTACAGATAATCGATCCTCCTTTACCGCACCAATTCCGAGCATGAGTGAAGTGGTGGACAGTAATCCATCATTTGCACCAAGAATTGCAGCTCGAAGCCACTGTCCTCGTTGAACATGATTGGTTGATATTTGTCCATTATCATCATCGACCACCAGAATCTTCGTTTCATTACCTTGGTTGTTATCCGAAGCCATAACAGTTTAAAGGTTTGGGAAATTTTTAGTAGTGAAAGATGGGAGTGTGGCTTGGCATGTTAGGCCACACTTTGAACATGCCATTAGATGTTGATATAGAGTTTTTTGACAATATATTTTAAACCCTATCAGCTGAGATTCTTAGGAATCTGAGAACAAAGGTGTTATTCGATAGAATACAAAGATTTGACGTAGAAGTCTATGTTTACGTGTCCAATTAGTTGCTTAAAATTAGTTATATGTTGGAACTTTTATAGGTTTCTTCTCTTGCTGTTCTTTCACTTGGACTTCAGATAAAAGTCCAGGGATTATTTTTTTCCCCAAAACATCCGTGTGAACATTTTAATTCATTTGTACTTGAGATAAAAGTCCATTGGTTGGTGGAGCTCCAAACAAATTTAAACTCATTTTCCCTGTTTTGTTTTAGTTTCTTAGATTTTCCTTATACATTTTCCGCATGCTACAGAATCTTAAACACGGAAAGGAAGAGAAATCTCTATTCCTCGACAGAGGAGAGCCGAAACTGTTAAATGTTGTTCTTTCATTACAATGGCGCTATACGCTATACTATAGCTCTAATAACAGAATCTTAAACACGGAAAGGAAGACAAATCTCTATTCCACGACACAGCCGAGCCAAAACTACTGATATAACCACACGCATTGGTGATTTTTGCTGGTGATAGCTTCCAAATTTATACTCCAAAAAAAAAATGTTTCTAGTATGTAACTTTACTTCAGATAAAAGTCTATAACTGTTTGAATTCTCTGGTTGCTGGTGATAGCCCCCAGATCTCAGCTTCAGACACTTTAATCGTCAAAATTAAAAATCTGCCAATTATGTGGAAAGATCAAAGACCTGACTACTAGCTTGGAATTATAGATTTAATCCTAATTAGAATTAAGTTTTATACGAATTATAGATTTTTTCCTCTAATTAAGTTTCATATAGATTATAGATTTTTTCCCTAATTAGAATTAAGTTTCAAACCCCCAGATGAGGGACTAAACTTCATATTATCTAAATAAAATAATTCTAAAAAATAAAATTTAGTGCCGCATTCGAGAGTCGAAAAAGTGATTCTAATTACAGTGAAGCTCAAGTATTTCACTACAACTACACCAATGCGTTCAAAATTGACTTAAGAGAGAATTTTGAAAATAGTGTAATTCAGTTGCATACAACTAATAATACTTATTGTAAAAGGAATTTATATGCTTGAAAGTAAGATTTGAGTCAAAATCATTCTCCTAAACATAAACTAGAAAATAAAGATAAACCCTTAACCTCTGAGTTAAATTTCCTGAGACTTCATTGAACAAAGATATAACAAACTCAATCTCAAAGATAATAAATTCTTTGTTTTGGATTCTCAATTGTTGCCTATTTTTTTTTAGTAACATTATTTCTCAATCCAGATGCCACAACCAAAAATCAGATTATTTTGTCCAAACAATTAAATTTATGGATTGGATGAATGCGAAAAGAATCACATACTGGAAATCAGAGGGAAAAAAAGGATTTACTTACAAAATATTGACACTCAGAATGAAAAGGACTTGCTGAAAGTAAAGTTTCAAAGATCTTTCGATCTGATTCAACATTAATAAATCTCCTCATCGTGTCGAAATCGTAAATCACTAATCGAAAACCAAAAATTAAGATAACCCTAACTCCTAAATTTTTCATAGAATTGCAACTCGAAAAAACAATAAACAGAAACGAATCTTAATGATCGAGATATACAGTGTTCAGAATGAGTAGGAGGTTATTTAATCCATTCATATATGTAGTCGGATAGAATTTAACTTTTTTCATCACAACGCCTGAATCTCGATTCATAAGTGATTCAATAATGAAATAAAAAAATAAAACAAACTGAAAACTAAATCGACTAATAGAGAGAAAAACCATCAGAAAAAATAGATTTCGAATCAACAACGACACAAAGTCTCTGATGACCGTCGTGAGTTTTAAATCCAATTTTCATCACCTGGAATTTGGATAGGCAATAACAACTACAAGCAAAAATCGATAAGCAAAGCAATACATACAAAGAAAAACGATGAAAGTAAACTAAGAGAGAACGATTAAGGATATTTCTGAAGAATGGTTTAGGGTTTCTCTGTTATTTGGCTTTAATAGTGGAATAGACTGGCTCTCTAGGGTTCTCTCTCCATTTGACGAGTTTAACCTTTATTTAGGGTTTTGCCGAGATACCCACCAAGTCATTTGAGCCCGTCAACAACACTTCTTTTCTTTGGTGTTAGTGTGTCACATTACGGGGGCACCGATGAGTCGAATCCAATAGGATTTGATGCGTAAAGATTTTTTATTTATTTATTTTGCTAGGAAAGAAAACTTCTATTGAAGATTAAATTACAGAGTTTTGAGTAATAAAGTGAGGCCGGTGAGACAACCATTCACCTGTTACCCAATTATGTCTACAATGCTTAGCTGCCTTATCAGCTAGCGAATTAAAACTTCTATGTATGTTTTGAAATTCAAAGAACTGAAAAGATTCAATAATGAAAGTACGGTCATCCAGGATAGTACTATTGTACCAACTGGTTTGACATTGTTTGTTTATTAAATAAGAAATGACATTCTTCGAGTCGCTGAGAATGCAAATGTTGTCCACTCCTCTTGTTTTAGCCCAGTTAATTGCTTCCCAAACTGCTAAGCCTTCAGCTTCCTCAGCATCTCTTGTTATTGCTGTATTGGTTTTGCATCCCTTGTAATTACCTGCAATATCAGTAGCCACAATACCAATCCCTGCACTATTAGTATTTGTTTCATAAGAGGCATCACAGAAAAGTAACAAACAATCCTGCGGCAGGCTTTTAGTCCTAGGGTGTCTTAAAGTATTAGAGCTTAAGACACTATCATGCGCAGTACAGGGAACATTAGAATCATGACTCATGTCATTAGATAACTTAACAACATATCTAGCAGTGGAATCTTTATTCAGACTTAGGTTTTGAAACACATGCATACATCTATCCCTCCATATACACCAGGCAGTTATGAAAATTGCACATTTTTGGTCTAAGGATAAAGAGTTATTTAGAAGATCTTTGACCCAATCTTTAGTAGTGATTACAGAATTATGGTACTGCAAAACATGAATCCCCCATGGGACTGAGTTCCACACAGAAATAGCAAAATCACAATGCAGGATTATATGCTCAGCAGTTTCAATTACATTGGTTTGACACATGCTGCAAATAAGATTATGAGAAGGATTATGTCTACCAACTTTGTATTTTGATGGAACAATATTTTCATAGCATTTCCACAAAAACAACTGAATTTTGGGAATAATAGGCAAATCCCAAATGTTTTTATATATAGGATCATTCACTGGCATATTAGAACTGTTATTGACAGAACTCGAGATGATATTATAACATGATTTTACAGTGAAAAACCCTGATTTAGTATGAGGCCAAATTAATCTATCAGTGCCTTGCAAAGGAATTCTAGTGTTGAGTATCTTATTACTTTTATCAGTGGTGAAGAAAGCCTCAACCAATTCACTATTCCAATCAGATGTGGAGTTGTCAATAAAATCACTAACCGTATAATCAGGATTAGGGTAAGTAATGCACACAAGTTCAGACCTATCATGGATCCAATTATCCCTAAAAGCATGAATACTAAGACCATCTTTAACCTCCCAAATGGAGTGTTTTTTGATAATTTCTAAACCAGCACAGATGCTTGTCCAAACCCAGGAGCAGTTCTTAGGTTTAACATACTGTAATGGATGGTAGTTTTTGAAATGTTTACACTTCAAAATTCTGACCCATAGAGCATCAGGGGAATGAATCATCCGCCAAGCAGTTTTGGCAAGTAAAGCAGTATTGAAATACTTTAGGTTTCTAAAGCCTAACCCTCCTTTAGTTTTGTGCCTACAAACATCAGCCCAGTTTTTAGGGTAAATACCACCAGCACTACTATTTCCCCACCATAAATCATGATGTTTAGCTTCCATTTTATGGACTAAATTATCAGGTAAGAGAAAAGAATTCAAGTGATAAACTGGTGAAGATTGTAAAACATTTTGGACCATTACTGACCTACCAGCTTGTGTAAGCTGTTTTCCTTTCCAGTTAGGGACAACCTTATCAAAGTTCTCAGCTAAGTGAGTGAAGGCCTGAGTTTTAGATCTACCGATAAATAAGGGTATACCTAAGTATTTATCATCCAAAGCTATTTTTTTAACATTAAGAGTTCTAATCAAAGAAACACACATGTCAGGATGTACATTTTTGCTAAAGAAACAGCCAGATCTTTTAAAATTGATGACTTGACTAGATATGTTACCAAAATATCTAATAAGGTCCATAAGATTGTTTGCTTCTTGATGGCTGGCTTTAGTGAACACAAGACAATCATCGACAAACAAGAGGTGAGAAACCGCAGGAGCATCCTTGGTAACTTTGAAACCATGAATTAATTTGTTTTCCTCGGCCTGATTTAGGTATCTAGAAAAGGCTTCCATACGAATGATAAAGAGATAAGGAGATAGGGGATCTCCTTGTCTTAAGCCTCTAGTTGGTTTAAATGATTCACATGGTGAACCATTTAATAAGATAGATATAGAGGTGGTACTAATGCATTGAAAAATTAAGTCACACCACTGGTTTGAAACCCAAATTTCTTCAATACATTAATAAGAAAATGCCACTCTACTCTATCAAAGGCCTTTGACATATCCAGTTTAAGGCCCATGATACCACACTTGTCTTTTTTAGATTTTTTCTTCATTGAGTGAACCAACTCATGGGCAATAATAACATTATCTTGAATATTCCTACCAGGTACATAAGTAGCCTGGAAGGGAGATATTATTTTGCATAAGAGTGGTTTCATCCTAGTGACTATAATTTTAGAAATAATTTTGTAACTAGTGTTACAAAGTCTAATTGGCCTAAAGTCAATAGGTGAAGAAGGGTTGTTAACCTTAGGGATAAGAGTGAAAAAAGTGTGGTTCAATTATTATAAAAGATGTCTGGAATCAAAGAAAGATCTAATCATGTTCCAGACATCCATTTCAAGCAGATCCATGTTCTGTTTATAGAAACCTGGTGGAAAACCATCAGGTCCTGGAGCAGTCCATGGTTTCATCTACTTAATGGTGTCTCTGACTTCTTGAAGGGTCGCATGACTCAATAACTTGTCATTGTCCTCACCAGTAATGCAAGAGTCAATGCAATTAAAGAAAGTATTATCTTGATAAGGGTTGGAAGTGGAACTGATAGAGCTAAAATGAGAGACTAATAAGTCTTCAAGTTGAGCTCTTCCATTCACCCATTGACCATTATTCATTTGGAGGGTAGAAATATGATTATAATTTTTCCTTCTGTTAACAGAAGTATGATAGAAACTAGTGTTTTTATCAAAACATTTTATGTACTCTTCCCTACTTTTTTGAGCATATAATTCTTCTTGTACACTTTGCCAGTGTTCAAGATCTTTTTCAACTTGTCTAATAGACTCAATATTTTGAATAGTAGAAGATTGACCACCCAAAAATTGCAGTTGATTGCTCAAATCTTTAACCTTTTGGTCAATATTCCCAAAGTGATTTAGGTTCCAATTTTTAAGTCCAAATTTCACATTTCTTAACTTTTTAGTGAAACAAATAGCATAGGAACCTCTTAAGTTGGTTTGATAGGATTGTTTTATGACCTCATGAGAGGTTGGATCCTTAAACCAACACTTGAAATACCTATAAGACCTATTACCTTGATGACTATTTTATTCAGTGCTCAAGATAATAGGTAAGTGGTTTGACCCAATGGTATTAATGTGACTGAGTTTGGAATTATTGTAGTGTTGTAGCCATAAGCCATTAACCAAAGCTCTGTCCAGTCTAGCCATGATTAAATCATTACCAGACTGTTTGTTAGACCAGGTGAATTTACTACCTACAAAACCAAGATCAGAGAGATCTGAAAAATTAATTACTTGTCGTATTATTGGAAACTCAGTAGTTGTAGGGGTAGAAAGAGTGGACCTTTCATGATTATGCATTGTGATATTAAGATCACCAATTATTAACCATGGAGTATTAACTCTTTTACCAATTTGTTTAATATAGTTCCATTGAGATAATCTTTCATCATGGTATGTGGAACCATAAAGAAAAGTTACCAGGAACTCTGGCTTGCTTGGATCAGCAGAGACCATAGCATTAACCATTTTATCTGTGTTTTGAAAAATTTCAAAATTAAAACCATATTTCCAAATAAGAGCAATGCCACCTGAGAGACCCACTGAAAGACATACCCAATTATTAGGGTAGTTGAATCTTCTTAGGTATTGGTTCATTTATTGGAGATTATTTTTAGTTTCACAAAGAAAGATAATATCAGGACTCTGAGACTTAATTAAGTTTGCTAAAGAAGTCCTAGTGTTTGGGTTGCTGAAACCTTGACAGTTCCATGACAAAATCCTCATCATCAGAGAGTGATTAACTACTACAGGGCTGAGCCTAATATGAATAGAAGAAAAACAGAAAGTTGTAGTTGTGACAATAGTATAATGCAAGCAATCTAGGAAATCCTTAGCAGTAGCAATGTAATTGAAATCAAAATAAGGTAAACCACAAATATCAGCAATGAGACTGTGCGACCACAAGTTTAGGAGAAGGACACTAGTTGAGACTAGATGAATCAAGTGAGCACAATAGAATATCAAAGAGATGTTGTAAAGCAAAATGATATCACAAATGAAATCTACACTAGTTAAATTAAACACAACCGAGAAGAAATTAAACACAGACCTAATAGTAAAATCTAATTTGATTTTAAAATTTAATCTAAAATAAGAGCTAGGGTTTAGAAAAACCTGATGGGTATTTGCAGGGTTTCCATAGCGATTCTGTGTGTTCATCCCAGAGAGATCAGCTGCTGAGCTATTAATTGTTGTTGATTGATTTTCCTCACAATGACTGATTTGGTATTCCATCATATGCTCAATAGGTATCTCACGATGCACTACAGTTTCCTCATATTGATAAATAGGATTATCATGGGTGTTGGTAGAATTTGAGTGAAGAAAATTAGGGTTATCAGATGAACCTTCTTCTCTAGTTCTTTTGGTTTTCCTTTGCTCATTATCTTCAATCCCTAAGTTAGAATTTGATACAATTTGGGCATCATCTTAAGAGATATTTTGCGTTAAATTACTAATAGAACCCACTCGATGTTCAACACCGTCCTCCATCATATCTGCATCTGTACTTGTAATATAAGTTGCTAAAAAAGCTTTACCCTCCTCAGTGAGACTCCACACTGCATATTCCTGGTCTGTCATGGCTTCTACCTTTTGTTATTGAGCCAATCTTTTACAGGATTTTCCATCATGATCTACTACCCAGCATTCTTTACAGATTTTGTAAGGTTGCATTTCATAATGGTAGATAACCCATTTTCTATGACCATTTGGTGTATCCACCCATCCTCCTATTCTTAAAGGTTCCTTGAGTTCAACTTCAACATAAACTGTACTTGTTACGCTACCTCTTGGTGGCCTTCTTCTTCCTTATGGGACAACTTTCCTTCCAATATCTTTGCAAATCCCATTAATCAGAGTTTCATTCAGGATGATATTGCCTAAGTTCCTTAGCTTAATACACCAGATGTGGTTTTCAAAAGCATGATCCTTTATTAGTACATTAGAATCATAAGGAATTAGAGCCAGCAAATGACCCAAGATATCTCACGTTTTAGCTATCACTGCTTTTTTCGAATCTTCAATTTGGAAACGAAAGAGAAAGAGATTCGTTCCTTTAGTGATGATGTCATATCTCCTATAACTTCTCCTTCGATCATTGATTTCTTTCTTCACATCTTTATGATCTAGTGGTTTTTTGAACATGATTTTCCCAAGTAAACAGAATAAATACTCATCAGCTCCATCAGTTGAAACTTGAGCAGAAGCAACAATTCTTCTTAGAGGTCTTGGAGCAATTGGGACAATATTTGTGGATTGCATTATTGCATTTAGGTTTTCAACTTGTCTGCTACCTTGAGAAGACATGGCGCAGTACTGATTTATGAGACAATAAGATTGTTTTACTGGGTTTCTATGAGTTTTGAGAGGGTTTATGATGTACGCTGGATATCTTATGGGATTAGAAAAGATTTGAGAGATATGGTTATCTATATGTTTCCATATTTGAGTGTTATTCTGCTTATTTTCCGGTTTGACTAAGTTGAAATGATTTTTGAAATCAGAAAATCTTGAAACTTTCCCACTTTGTAAGCTCTAATCACGAAAACGACTACTGAGCGATTCATGAAGGTTTATTTTCTGAGTTAACAGACTGAAACTAGATCTAAAGGATATCATGATGAAGTGATGATGTGATTCTATAGGATAGCAAGGAAGAAAAAGGGGCATAGTCACAATGGAATACTAGTGAATTAAACGACTTTTAATTCACAATTATGATGAGGATAATCAGAAAGACACCACCGTTCTTAAAAGCAAACACTACTGTGACAATCTTCAGGAACGAACTGATCTCGAGCGTTAAACACTACTGCTTTACCACCACTGGGAACAACACAGAAACAACTATGGAAAACCTGCAAAACAGATTAAGACCACATTAGACTACTTGAAAATAAAATCTATCAATTTATACGGTTCACAAAGCATAAGAAGATAAACTAAAACCTTCTACAAGCGTTTTAGCTAAACCAATTAATCAGATAAAAACATAGTCAGCCGAAAGAGGCTAAATCAAAATAAGAAAGGGATCAGAAGAGCAAGTATCAGTAATAGGAAATCATAAAGGAGGGAAAATTTTGAAAAAGTTTAATCACTGAGTTGACTCAGTTTTCGCCCGATCCTTGATGTGTAAAGATATAACTAAAGAAAAACAACATTGTTAATAGGGGTACCGGATTCCACATGAGGGTACCACATGCATATAAGACAAAGAACTTTTTATTTTGTCCTATATGCATTTTGGTACCCTCCTGTGGAATCCGGTACCCCCATTAGCAGCATTGGAGAAAAAGAAAAAGGAAAAGGGAAAAAAAAAGAAGCCTACAATGACACCTAATGTAACTGAAGGCCGAGAGTTGAGCAAATACGAGTTCAAAAATAATAATAAAGATAATATTTCCTATTAATAATAACAAGTGATATAGTAGTAGTAATAATTATTCCGACGAACAGCTTTGTAGTTGAAAGGGAAGAATATACTTGGGATGCGTGGGATGCATTCGACAGCATAAAGTAAAATAAGATATATACAAGGAAACATGGAATCATATCACCTGTGTACATGTTTTAATTGAGAAAAATCCGCCAAAGGAAACAAAAGTGACTCGTGTAAGAGCAAGATGAAGATAGACGAAGCAGATTGAAAAGGAGCGTTAGAGAACATTTAATGTTGAAACCGTATGGTCAGTTATGAGGAGACTTTATTGCTAGGTAACATGTCTAGCATAAATAGGCCACATCGGGTTAGCTGAGCTATATATTCGGGCTCGAACCGAGGAGGACGTGGAAAGCGTTACTCGATAAATGTGGAACTCTTAATCATCCTTTGGGCTATAAATAGAGACCATTTGCGAATATTTAAGGCAGGATAAAGTAGTAAGCAATTATCTAACCAAGAGAGATAGAGATTAATATTAAGCAATAACAGAGAGATACCATATTCAAGAATAGAAAATATCATCTTTGTAACCTCATAAACTTTATTATTGTAAGTTCGTGGATGTAGATTTCATTAACAACCGAACCATGTAAAACCCTCATGTGTTATCTACTTGTTGTTTTTTTACGTATATTGCACTCATCTTTGTTAGTATCATCTTATATTTCATCCAAGGGATCCGATTGATATTTTATTGTTGTAGGAGTTTATGCAGTTACATTAATTGTTATTTTCAACTTCTTATGTAATTAAAAGGAATAGTGAATTTCAAAGTATACTGATATAAATAAAAACAAAGTATATCAAGGGAAGATAATATTGGTTAAGGGTTTCATCCTCCATCTCCAATCATGCTCCTCAATCGATTAGAAACAACATCCACTTTCTCTACCATTAACCCTAAATTATTTCCACTAGGTGTAATATTTCGCTATACCTCAACATGTCAAGGCATACTACAATCTTAATGATTGAATTCTTTTCCACCAAATAACCTACTAACATAGTATTATGGACTGGTGAGGACCAAATTAAAAACCTTACCTTATTTATATACCTAGTTAATGGTGTTTGTGGTGTCTTGGGTGCATTGTAGATTATTAGCTCATCACATTTATGAGTAGATTATGCTCCAAGTACGCGGTTTAGGTTGTAAATGTAAAAAAAAACAAAAAACATTACTGGCTAGGTTTGATGCATTTGCTTCACTTTTAGATACATTGGCTTTCACAAACCCAATTAATAATAGTAAGATATTTATTAATTAATGAGGAAATCCGAATTTCCAATAAGTCGGTCTTGACATGCATAAAAAATCATAAATTCACTGCCTTCTTTTATGTTGCCTTTAAATGCGCAAAATCTAAAATCTTTCTGCTTAGAATCCACCTTCCATGTCAAATGCTCTGCAAACGTCGTATCGTTGGTTTCCAAGAAGAATTAGATTTTTTATTTTTATTTTTGATAATCAAACAATCAGACTAATAATGTCAAAATTCTTTGATTCAATCCCACTCATTCTAGCGATATTCATTTTTGAAATTTTAGTGCCAGAAGAATTAGTTGATGGAAGAACGATTTCGAATGTCGTGAACAAAGCAATAATCAAAACTATTAGGGTAAAATGTAGTTTACATTTGTTTATATCATAATCTCATGTTTCTCGACATTGATTGATTTTTATGGTGTAGATCGATAGAGGTGAGATCATCAATTGTTATGATATCTATAAACAACTTTCACTTAATCATCCTTCGCTCCATAATCATACAATACATGTATAATGCATGTTGTTCCTCATAATTTATACAATATTATATTTTTATTTCAGATTTTAAAATAAAGAGTTGCTTTATTTTTATTGTTATGTATGAAGCAGATGAAACCAAGTATGTACCCAAAGAATATAAAATTAGATAATTTAGGGACACTTGAACTCACACAAACTTGGCACAAGTATGGATCATGTCCAGAAGGAACTATTCCTATATGGAGGAATAGAAAATATGATCGTTCAACACTTTTGTGGAAACATCATCATCAAAGAGTGTCTCATTATAAGACGCCTAATACATTACAGCCGAACGACATTAGGGACGGCCATGATGTGTATTTACACGTCATTGTCATTGTTACGTATTTTGCTATTAATTTGTTTCATCTATGTACGGTAGTTTTAATAATTTTAGAAAAGGGTTTCTATATACTTAAATGCTCCTGTAGCACGCAGTAATTAAGGTGGATGGAATTTTTTTTGAAGCACAAGCAAAAATAAATCTTTGGAATTCGGTTGTGGAAGTACCAATTGAAATAAGTGTATCCCAAATTTGGGTTGGATCTAGTGACAATGATGATGTCAATACTATTGAAGCTGGATGGATAGTAAGTCATCCATCCGAGCTGGTTATGTTTTCTCAATTTCCACAATTCAAACTTGAATTTCATATGATTTTTAGTGCACTATTAAACTTTAAATTTTCCATATAATTAGGTTTTCAGACACTTATACAGTGATTACTAGACCAGATTCTTTATACTATGGACTGTAAGTTTTGTTACTCCGCGAAAAGTCATCTATGTTTTGTTCCTCGATGTTGGATAATTATTACAAATTTCTACTTCCTATGCTAGTAGGAATATTAATTATAAATTATTACCTCTCTCGCTGGAAAAAAAATAGAATCTCAAATGGTTGTTAGAGCCATTTATTTTTGTTCAGTATTATTTATTTATTATTTTTGTTAGAGCAATGACTACAAAAATGGTTGCTTCAACCTCAAATGTGATGGTTTTGTGTACGTATCCTCGGATGTCGCCCTTGGTTGCAATTTCACGGAAATGTCCACTTTCAAGGGCGACCAAAAGGATGCCTCCTTTAGTATACACAAGGTATAAAAGTGGAAGTAATCAATGTCTCGCACGCATAGTTTTGTCAACCCTGTTTCAAATATTGACATTGAATAATTTTGCAGAACCAAAATAGTGGAAATTGGTGGGTACTATTACAAGGTATTCCAATAGGATATTATTCTAGTTCTCTATTCACTCATTTATCAAATACAACAACAAGAATAGATTTCGGTGGAGAAATCTTTAATAAGAGATCTAAACGACGACATACTACGACTTAAATGGGTAGTGGTCATTTCCCTTCAGAAGGAGGCTTTGGAATATCTAGCTTTTTTAGTCATGTTCAGGTATTTGATGAAAATAACGAAGCAAAAGACCCTGAAGATATTAAGGCTATCGTATCAAATCCAAATTGCTATGATTTAAAAATTGACGACGAACATGCAAATGGTTACAGTTTTTATTATGGAGGTCCTGGTTATAATTATAATTGTCAATAATAAGAACATGATGTTACATGCCAGTTAGTAATGATCAATCCTTAATAAAATTTTACACCATATCCTGTTATATGTGGTTTGTAAGAGTGTCAGTGGCAAAGTCTATATTTTGGGATTAGTGTAGTTACGACTAGTTTTAGATCAAATGGTGTCTATTGAGTGAGTATAATTAAAAAGGGAGGGTTCCAAGTACACACCACCAACTTTTTCATTTCAGAACCTATAGATTATTTCTTGAATGAACCGAAATAAGAGTCAAGCGCAGGCAAGGAATGTCTTTGGATAATCTCAAATTGAGATTCTTCAATCACAAGGATGATCAACTTACAACTTGCTTGTACTTTTAATTATAAAGATGAGATCAATACAATACTGAAAGTAAAATAAGACACCTGAAATTTTGTCAATGAGGAAAATTACAAAGCAGAAAAATGTTAGGAATTTATCTAGTTTGAACACACGCTGTATTAAGCCGCTAAAAACACCAGCCTACTATAACGAATTTGGTCTGAAATGTAGTTTAGACGTAAACCCTCCAAGCTATCTTGACGCAGTTTTGCACTATGTTTCTTAATCGTTAGAACAATGCTCGGTTGAACCCACCAAGCATTGGTATGTCAAGTTTGGTTCTCATGTTTAACTCGGTCACTTGAGTTGCTTAACTTCGTTAGGTTAGACTGAGGACCGTAGATGATGAAAATCGGAAGAAGAAAAAAAAGGGCAAGAAAGGTAAAAATGGTTGAGGTTTATATTAGTGCAGAAGATTAATTATGAAAAATCTTTTTCCTAAACCAATGATATAGCCGAAGGGATGCTTCAGTCACCGATTGAAAGATGGGGTTGGTCTAGGAATGAAATCTGAAGAGATGAGATTTTAGTTTGAGTTGCAGACTAGAAGCTCTGAGAGACATGAAGTTTTGTAGAAAGTTATTGTTCGTAGTTTTGAACTTGTTCGGTTTAGTATGAACGAGAGTTTGTTTATTTATAAACCTACAAAACCCTAATCTCTAGTCGGTGAGATACGATTGATGAGTAAGGTAAATATCTCCTTCTTAATATTATGAATAGCTAAGGATAGATCAGGGATTGAGCGAAAAGGAGAGGATACCAAGTATACCACCAACTTTTTCGTTCGACAAACTGTATGGACAAAACCTAATACAATTACAAGTAGGTCAAACTAAAGACCCTTTAAGAAGATTTTATATAGAGTTTTTCTCTTTCTGTTCCACAATCAATATGTATAGACCAAAGGTACGCGAACCTGATTGTGTAGAAGAGTTCTTGTAGATCTCAGTTTTTAATATCCAAGATCAATCTAGTTGTATCCGAATTTAGAGGATCCAAATTCTAACAGGTATTAAACTTGCAATCCATCTTTCAAGATATAGATTCAACAAGAAAAGATTGATTCACGTACTACTTATGTTATTACTTTTATAAAGATAAACAATATAATGCGAGAAAGGAAAAACATGAGACACTAGAAGTTTTGTTAACGAGGAAAACTGCACCAACAAAAAAAAATCGGGACCTCATCCAGCTTTGAACACCATACTGTATTAAACCATTATAGACACTAGCATACTATCACACTTCGGACTGGAATTTAAGCGAGACCGAATTCACCCTCCAAGAAATTCAACTACCTTCGTGTTCCTTATGTCTCTTGAACCTCGCAAGATTCTACGCACTTGATTCCCTTAGCTGGCGTCCTTTACAGCCTAAGAGTTGATTCAACCTCAGTGAAGACTTTTGATACCTATTTACTTCTAAAAGACAAGCCTATTTGGTTTCCCTTTTGATATATTTCAATCTAGGTTTGGAAATCTGTTTGCAGTAGACAAAGTTTAGAAAACCTCACAAATTCGAAACACTTATACTTAGTTAGCTTAGAAGCTTGGTGTTAGAGCATTGCTCGGCTGAACCTATAAGTGTTGATATCTCAAGCTTGTTGTCAATGTTAGGTGATCAAACTATATCTTGATTTCTAGTCTACTGAGTCAAGTCTCGAACTATGTTATAATTTTAATTGGAAATCATAGATCACCCTTGAAAACTTAAGATCGACGAAGACATTTTGAGAACTTTTGCATCAAGATGTGAAGACTGGACCATTATATTTTGCTCATTATACCATTATCCTATCTGTTGATACTATGTCATATGACTTCTAGTAGAGTTACAAAGAAGAAGTTACGAGCCAAGCTTGTCTTGTGAAAAATCTCAAAATATGATTTAGCAAATAAGATGTTCAACGGTCCTCAACAATATTAGTTTTATGAGTTAATATGTGGATCAATTGAAAATTTCCCATGAAAATGATTGAATATCTGAGTTACAGAAATACAGAAAGGTTGGCCAACCAGTTCACAAACTGCAAGTTCAGTTGGGTATAATTCATGAACCCGGTTGGCAAACCGTGGTGAACTGAATTTTAAGTTGGATAAATAGGCTAGCAGTTCGCGAAACCAGTTCACGAACTATGGTCAACTTAGTTTGGTAGTCTAGTAGGGTTGCAAACCCGGTTCACGAACCATAGCACCATGGCTCGTGAATAAGCCCTACGGTTGGCAAACCATTGTACCAACTATCCCGACAATGTTTAGCAGATGCTCAATGACTTATTATTTTAATATAGCATTTCTAGAACTCTCTTAAGCACTTCTAAGATTTCATTGATAACTTAAACACTTATGAGTGTGTATCGTGATTATTTTTTAAGATGTTTAAATGAATATCAAATAACTTTTAGTTCTTTTGCTAAGTTGCCAAACCGAACAGTCATTATACACGGTTCCATAACCGAACCTATGGGTATAATATTTTATTGTATTTTGAATACCTAAAATGTTTTCTTCATTCTAAAATTATCTTAGCTTGAATTCTAAGCAACTCATGGTCTTTGAAAACTATAAATAGAGATGCTCTTTAAAATAGAAAAATCAATCCTTGACACTTTGTGTCCTAGTTGATTCTAGAGTCGTCCTTTATTGATCTAGGATTCCTCTAAGAAACATATATAATTAGGTCTACGACTAAAAGAATTCGCTTTGGGGATTCGTGAAGCCAGATCCGACTATCTTTACATTGATAGTTCATGTATCCTGATCTTACTTTTCTGTTATCGAGGTTTTCGTAATCTCTTTCATGCAAAATAGATAATAATCGCAAAGTTCTCTTCATCTCAGACTTTGTGATTCCTCAAGATAGAAATCTGAAAATTGATCTTAGTTGATCTTTCGAAGATTATTCTTGCGAGGTAGTTAAGAATCTAGGATGCTCTTCAGGAGTCGTAAGTTTTGGATATGTGAGGTTTTTTAGCTTTGTGTTTTGCAAACAGATTTCCACACCTTGATCTTTGATCTAAACGGAAATCAAATAGGCTTATCTGTTAGAGGCGGATTGGTATCAAAAGTCTTCACTTCGGATGAAGCAACTCTTAGGTTGTAAAGGACGTCAGTTAAGGGAATCAAGTGTGTAGAACCTTGCGAGGTTTAAGAGACGTAAGGAGCGCGACTGTAACTGAATTTCTTGGAAGGTGGGTTCGGTCTCCACTACATTCCAGTCCAAAGTCTGATAGTAGGCAAGTGTCTTTAGTGGTTTAATACAGTGTGATGTTCAATCTGGACGAGGTCCCAGGGTTTTTCTTCTATTGCGGTTTCCTTGTTAACAAAAATTCTGGTGTCTTATATTTTTTTATTTTCCACATTATATTGTTTATCTTTATAATTGGATTTACACAGGTTCATACATATTCACTATAAGTAGATACGTCCGCCTAATTGTAATCGACTACGAGACTTGTTTCTTGTGGGGTTCGTATCTTGAAAGATATATAATAAGTTTAATCACTTGGCAGAATTCCGATTAGATTATTTGGATACAACTGGATTGATCTTGGATATTGATTCTTGAGATCATCCAAGTACTTTGCTTAACAATTAGGTTAACGAACTTTAAGTTTATATACATACCGATTGAGTAAAGGTTGAGATATAAACTCTATATACATATTGTCAAGGATCATTCAGTTGGTTTACTTGCAATTGTATTTGGTTTTGTCTATACATGTTGCCAAACAAAAAAGTTGATGGTGTACTTGGTACCCCTGCATTTTAAATTGGTATCAGAGCAGGAAGACACTGTTAGACCTAATGAGTCTGTATTTGAAGCGATCTGTATTATGGACATGAGTGCAATCTCAGATATTGTACCGCCAGACTCAAGGGATTCAGAATCCTTTTTAACGGTTGACTTTTTAAAGTTTGTTGAAGAAATTATGACTAAACCACCTCCTGGAAGAAAAATACTTGAAGTATTCTCTTGAGAAACATTTATTCCTATTTTTGATCAGATCTCTAAACTGTCTTGTAATAAGAGAAACCGAAATTTCAAGATCTTCACCTGAAAATTCGCTAACAAGCTTGTTAGAGCATATCTCGGTTGAACCCACCAAGCATTGGTATGTCAAGTTTGGTTGTCATATTTTAGTATCAAAACTCATCTAGAGTCGCTTGATTAAATACTAGAGTCAACTTCGTTTAGGTTAGGCTAGAAAGTCTAGGAAGGTTGAGACGTACAAGTATTACTCCGAAGACCTGAAGAATATGAAGAAGTAACAACTACAACGAGGATATCATCCTTCTACATGAGGTTAGTGTTATTGACTTGATCTTGTTTCCATTCCTAACGTATCTTTCAAGTCAGATTATATTGAAAACATAACATGCGAAGCTGTATATAAATAATACTCTAGTGGTTAGGATTGGTTATATCATTATGATCAAAGTGTCAAGGAACTTATCTAATTACGAAGTATACACGCTTATCTTTTGGAACTTCGTAAATACGACATCAACATAATATTTGTATTTAGTTACTTGATTATGTGTAAGATATAGGTATGAATTTACCCTAGGAAACAATGTTTTATAACATTTGTTTAAAGGAAGTACATATATGAACTTGTTTCATCATCGAAAGGAAATCATGGTTGGTCAGGTTATTTATTGAATATCTTTTAAATGACCAATACAAGATGACAAGGTAGAACCTATCTTAACTTGTTGAGATTCGAGGTATAACCGGTAGTATGTGTAGCATGTTGTAATCAGTCACAAACTACTTTGTGAAGCATGGTGTAACCGGTCACAAGCTATATTGGTAAGTTAGTTGTAATCGGTCACAAGCTACCTTTTGGAAGCAAGGTGTAACCGATCATAAGATAATTTTAGAAGTTAGTTATAATCGGTCACAAGTTACTTTGGGAACCAAGTTGTAACCGAGCACAAGCTAACTCAGAAAGTAAGGTGTAACCGATCACAAGCTACCTATGGGAAGCAAGGTGTAACCTGTCACAACCTAGTTTGGAAAGCATGGTATAACCGATCACAACTTACATTGTGAGTCATGGTAGAACCGATCCCAATGAGCAAAACCGAGTTTCCAATATTCACATATCTCTTTATATTTTTTGTGAAGCTTGGAATTAGGGTTTGCTGAGAAACTTCTAGATGTCGAAATTATTTGAGCATGTGCATAACTCTTATCATTAACTGTTCAAAGATATTCCTTGATACTCAAGGTGATCCCATACCAAAAAATTGAAAAGCATTTAATTATGATTTTTCATAATATATGTTTTAATTACTAGCAATTAAAGCATATCCCCTAGAAAATATTATTAGTTTGAAAAAGCGGGGGTCTAACAACCACATCCAATATTTCGCTTAGCAATCTGTATGGACAAACTCCAATATAATTCCAAGAGAATTAACTAGACAGTCAGACTCAATCAATGAAAATATATCCAAGAGTTGTATCTCTGTTTCATAATGTAATCAGCAAACCAAACAGATAAAAATCCGTGAGCCTGATTATTATGTGAAACAACTTGAACGGCACCAAAGACCAATGTTCAAGTGTCAATCAATTTATATCAACAACCAAAGGTTGGATTATCTAACTGATTGAACTACGCACAACCTGTGATACTTCAATCATATAAACAAATATAATGCGGAAAATAAATAACACAGACACCAGAAATTTTGTTAACGAGGAAACCGCAAATACAGAAAAACCCCGAGACCTAGTCCAGATTTGAACACCACACTGTATTAAGCAGCTACATACACTAGCCTACTACAAGTTAACTTCGGACTAGAATGTAGTTGATCCCTAACCAAACTCACACTGATCAAGGTACAGCCACGTTCCTTACGCCTCTGAATCCCAGCAGGCCTATGCGCACTTGATTCCCTTAGCTGATCTTACCCACAACTAAGAGTTGCTATGACCCAAAGTCGAAGACTTGATAAACCAATCTGTCTCACACAGAAAAGTCTATTGAATAGATAAATCTGTCTCCCACAGAAATACCTAAGAGTTTTGTTCCGTCTTTTGATAAATCAAGGTGAACAGGAACCAATTGATACACCGGACTTATATTCCCGAAGAACAGCCTAGTAATATCAATCACCTCACGATAATATTAATCGTATGGTAGTGAAACAAGATATTGTGGAATCACAAACGATGAGACAAAGATGTTTGTGACTACTTTTTATCTTGCCTATCGGAGAATAAATCTCGAGCAAATC
Organism: Papaver atlanticum; assembly: GCA_023531105.1. Lineage (NCBI taxonomy): Eukaryota > Viridiplantae > Streptophyta > Magnoliopsida > Ranunculales > Papaveraceae > Papaver > Papaver atlanticum. Next base: position 6,447,440 of record JAJJMB010007130.1, read on the forward strand.
TTAGAGAAGATAGTACTCAATCACGATAGAAAACGGCAAGATCAGAATACGCAACTACAGAGAAATAGTTGGGTCTGGCTTCATAATCCCAATGAAGTCTTTAAGTCGTTAACTGATGTGAATTTTAATTGTAGTAGAAATAGTGGTGAAAAGGTTCGATGCTCGAACTTGTGAAGGATTCTTTTAGACTCAAATTAACTAAAATAAAATTGTATCAAATTATTAAAAAAACACACCGAGACTTTGGATTCCACCATTGACCAATTATTTGATAAATTCTAATCAATATTCATGCAATATTTTTCTTTAAGTAGACTCTAATATTTGCCTCTAATTTGGTTCTTGAAGTAATAATTGTAAGCACGAAGCATGAAACATCAAAAGTATTAAAACCAAGCATGTCCCATCAAAACACTTCACAACTACTCAATAAAAACCAATTTTTCTTTTAAGTTCTATGCAAAAAATCATGTAAAATAATTGCAATAAATAATTAAAATAGAACTATACCACTTTTCATGGAACAATGGCTTCCTCCGTCGCCTCGGCTAAGAGGTTTAGCTCCTCATATTAATCTTTTGCTCAAAATACATCTTTGGTGTTCAAAAGTTGATTAAAAGAGTGAAAAGTTCTAAACAGCGGGTTCTGTAACTAATATAAGTGTTACAGAACCTATTTCTACAGAGAACCCGTTGCGAAGTGAAGATAACTGTTGCAAAAATTGTTACAAAAGGTTTAAAGTTTGAAAGTTACGGTCACAGAATCTGCGACTTTCTTTTTCTGCTGTTTATGTTCTTCGTCTTCTCCGGCACAGTTTGCACCAGCAGAACGTGATTTCTTCCAATGATTTTTCTAGCTTCTCTAAGGCTCTAAACTTCCCCTAACTTCTTCCTTTCCTTCCTAGGACCCTAACCAACCCTTTTATACATAGTAGAGCAAAGAAAATTCGAGAATAAACTTGGTTTTTTCCTCCACAGCAAGTTGCAATATTTCCCTTTTTTTTTTTCCTGTTTCACGTGCATTCGATCAATCAAAGCTGTCCAAACTCCTCCCTTGATAGAAACAAGTCTTTAAGAAGAGTTTCCTTCCACTTCTTCACGTAAGTTTCCAAAAATAAACCAAGAAACTTGCCCAAAATAAACCATGATATTTTTGGAAAGTTTTCGCTTCCAATTCGAGTTCTAGCCGCTTTGGATCCATTCCAACACCCTTACCTTGCCTGTTAAGTCCATAGGAACAAACCCAATCAAATTCAGCCCTTTAATCTCCATAAAAATCGATCAAAAATTCATCCACAAAATCGCCTGTGTAAGGAGAAATTCCCGCCATTTTTGTTTATTTGAAAACGTGAAGAAATTTGTCCTCCCCCTATCCAGTCCCGGTCTGTGCTTAGCAGCTGCCTGAAAATGGGTTACCCCTTATCCAAAGTTAGAGTCCGAATAGCAAATGTCCTCCCAGGAGCCTTTAACAACTTTTTGAGCCAATTTTGCCGCAAAAGCCTATTTCTCCATAAACACCTACAAAGGGATAAAATACCAAAATTAGTACAGAAATGGGTACTAACAGTATACACAAAAGAGATGAAAATAGACACATAAATGCGTCTATCATTAACCTATAGAGTTTTGGAGAAAACCTAAGGTTAAAGGAGAATCAACTCTAGTCACAACTAGTATCACACAGGAGGTGTAGGGATTAGGTTTCCCAGTTGCTAGAGTTCTCCTTTATATAGTCTTCAAATCAGGGTTTGCAATCAATGTTACCTTGGTAACAAAGCATTCAATATTCACCGTTAGATGAAAACCTGATTAGACTCAAACTAATATCTTTCAAACGTTAGATCGAACTTAGCTTGTTACACACAAATGAAAAGTGACTTCATTTATATATGAGTAACCGTACCTAAACGTGTGCACCTTGTTGGCTCAACAATAGTTAACCAAAGTTAGCCATATGAACACTTTCATATCAACCTTATTCATCGTAACCATAACTAGTTCAAATGACTCAAATGAAACTAGTTCTAGAGTTCTTCAATTTTTTATATTCTCATAGAAGTATACAAGACACAATTGAAGCAAAATCGATTTTGATTCACTCGAATCGATTCATGAACATTATATCCACGGTTTGCAAAAGATTGCATTCCTTATTATATAAATGTATTAGTTCATGAACAAACCGATATTATAACATAACCTACTCAAGTATGCGAACGGGTACGCATACTTAAGTGGCCAGACCAAGTTTGGGTTCGCCAGTATGCGAACGGGTACGCATACTTAAGTGGCCAGACCAAGTTTTGGTTCGCCAGTATGCGAACGGATACGCATACCTTCCAAAACTCAGTTGAATTTCCGGTACTTGAAACTCACGCCAGTATGCATACTAAGTTCCCGGACTTCCGTAAACCAACCAGTACGCATATGGGTATGCATACTATGGTTCCCGGACTTGGAATATCTTGCAACAGTTAGCATACAAGTACGCATACTGTGCTATATCCAATCATGGTTATTTTTTCTAAACTCCCATTTCAATCATTGAAACATTCTCGGAAGACGACAATAGCTGTCTCACACAAACTATTAGCTCCAAAGCAATTTTCAAATGATCGAATGATCAATACAAAATATTCCGATTCTATATCAAATGACTGCCTCACACAAATCATGTAAGATGTTACAAGGTGATTTTCACATGATCATCTTTTGACTTTCGTCAAGAATATAAGATGAACTTGGTTAAAGCGAAAGCTTACCAACACATATTTCGAGAAATATGTAAGCGAGTTAAACTCAGCTCCAAATATCAAATGTGTATAATCGAAGTCTATATAGCTATACGACTTTTGTCTCAAATAGGAGATAGAGTAGATAGACTTTTGAGTGATAGATGAGTTCAAGTCTCCACATACCTTTTGTTGATGAAGTTCCATAAGCCCCCCTTAGTAGTTCTTCGTCTTCAATCGATGAACGCCGTGAAGTCTAAAGCTCAACTACACTTTCTATCCTAATCCGAGACTTATCTATAAGTAGACTAGAAATCAAGACTTATAGTTTTGGCAACTAAACTTTACAACAAGCTTGAGATAGCAACGCTTGCGAGTTCGACCAAGCAGTGCTCTAACATAGTTAATGTACTAGACTAATAATGTATGTTTTCTAAGAGAGTTTATGGAAATATGGTTTGGTAATTAACTGGAAATAGGAAAACCGAAATTAGGTACTTTAATTATAATATCTTGAGAATATTTTAGGTTTTGGAATTACCTTTTTGTCCAAACAACCTTGGTCTATAAATACTCAAGTTTGTATTTCTTGCAAACTATCCTAAGAGCCAGGCAAACTTCATTCTTGTTGTTTCTGGTGGAGCCGTCTATACGGAGAGGAAAGTACCCTAATTAGGCGAAATCTCTTACGACCGCTCGTTTAAAGACTTTTGTGAGATCAAGAAGCTCTACGAGTACCGTTGATGGGAAACTAGATAATTGCATTGTTATTTTAGTTTTCGATTATTGATTTGATTGACTAACGGTTGTTGAAACTTTGATTTCACCTAGTTTGTTTATTCTTGAGAACCTTCTCTTCTGATATAACACTACACCAAATTCTTAGATTAGTAACTAAAATTCGTAAAGGCTTACTGCCCGTTACGAAATTACCGTTACGAAAATTGTTACAGGCAGAGGCCGTTACGAAATTGTAAAAAATTCGTAATAGAGTCCAGCCGTTACGATTTTTTATAGGCGTGCCATTCACACGCTTGGTCACACTATGGTCGTAACAGCTGAATTTTCCGCGTATGCCGTTCACATGCGTGACATATTTTTTCCACCCCACAATGATTGAACTAGAGGATGTTTCCTCCCCTGCGTGTGCCAATCACATGTGTGACATTCACACCATGTTTCTCCCCTTCTCTCTCGATTTTCACCTCATTCTTCATTTTCTTTTCTCTTTCTCTTTTTTCTCCTACTGCCTCTCTTCTCTTCCCCTCTTTTCTCCACACTCGTTAATCATCTGACCTTTGAAGAACTGTGTAAGATTACCGAGTTTAGGATTTCGATTTAGTTTCGATCTGTGCAAGTCATCATCAATTTTTCGATTTTAGAGTTTTATCATCTGTTAAATCAGATTTTAGGGTTTCATCTAATACCATTTTTTTTTCGATTTCATTTTAGGGTTCGTCGGAGTTGGATCTTTGAAGAAATGATCTTGAATCTCAGCTTAGAAGGTATATGTTTCTATTTTTGTCTGTTGGATTTTCTTTTTCTCTTCCGCCTCTCTTCTCTTTTTTATTCTTCCCTGTAGATTCACATCTGTTAATCGAGTTCAGGATTTCGATTTCATTATCTGTTAATCGAGTTTAGGGTTTCGATTTCATCATCTGTATTTTATCTGTGTAAGTCTTTCGTCATCTGTTTTAGGGTTTGAGTTATTTCGATTTTAGGGTTTCAGTTTGTTAATCAGATTGAAGGGTTTGTTGTTCAGTTTGAGGGAGTTTCACTTGTAAATAGGGTTTGTTTACAAATACTGATTGATTTTGGTTTTGTTGATACCAGGGTTGGAATTGATATTCCTAACATTGAAGTGTGATTTGAGAATCTGTCGGTGGAAGGGGATGTAGGTAATTTTTGTTTCAATTTCTGCCCATTATCGATACCTGATTGTTGCACTTCCACTTATTAGTATTTGCCAAATATGAGCCTGCTTTCATTAATTTATAGAAAAAGAAAACGAGTTTATGTTCGTATATTTAGGAAAGAACATGACTTGTCTGCCCATTATCGATGCCTAATTGTTGCACTTCCACTTATTAGTATTAGCCAAATATGAGCATGCTTTCATTAATTTATAGAAAAAGAAAACGAGCTTCTGTTCGTATATTTAGGAAAGAACATGACTTGTTGATAATTCTCAAAAGTTAGATGCAATCATAATATTTGGCATGCCCCTTCTGTTGAGTAACTTCATGATAACTAGGAAAACTCGAAGAAAGTGTCCCTGTTAACATAAAATTACCACCAGCCTCTACAATGAGGGTGAATTGCCATATAAACTATTAGAGGCACTTCCTTATAGAGTAAGATTTTTTTGTTATGTTGGTCAAGCTCGAAAACTCTGTAGTTCCCTTACCAACATGTGTTCTTAATGTAAATGATTCCGGACCCGATTCCTGGGTGAATGTCTTCTCGCTAGTTAGACTGCCATATGTAAAACTTAGTCCATGTTAAAAACTTGGTCCTCTTTCATTTTTTTACTTAAAGAAACTATTTTTGCAGTTACAATTGGATCTACTTATTCTTGACACTTTGTACAGGGTAAGAAGGCATAACTTACTATATGGTCTCTATTTTTCACTTCAAAATAATTCAGCTTGAATGCACCTAGGAGGTATGAAGTCTATTCTTCGCTTTCTGCTATAGGTATGAAGAATATATGCTGAAACAAGATTGAGGAAAGATGTGTTGAGCATGTTTGCTGACCAACAACAGCAGCAGCAACATCATCCCTATTCGCAGCAGCAGCATCAACACCCACGGTAACACCAAAAACATCACTGATACCCACAGAAATCACGGCAAGTTCCAGTTAACTAGTTAAGTATCTTTGCCTTTCCTAATTTCATATTCTCTACTCCCAGAATATAGATGAATGACTAGGAGTGAAGCTCTTAAAACTCTTGACCTGCAAATTAACAAAGCAATGAATCACTAGGAGTGCTGTTAATGATTTGGAATTTGAATTTTTGTTGAAGATGTTACACATGTGTTGGTTGCAGTTGCTGTTGAAGCTGTGGTACTTGATTATGTACATTGATGTCTTCAATGGCAAACACTGTCGAGGTCCAGTTTTTGTAAGAAACTTGTTATACATCGTCCGTCTTTGTCTTTGAAGACATCATTGTAAATGGGTTTTCTGTTTTGTGTAATAAGTTTGCTGGAAATTGACACCATCATGCTGCAACCCAGCAAGGATAAATTCATAACTTGCTGTGTTGCTTACTTCCAACATCTAAGTATACATAAATTTTGTGTTCGCAGGTTATTGCCGATGTTTCTTTGCTTATACGATGGCACTGTAACTGTTTGCAGTTGAAGCTGTGGTACTTGATTATGTACATTGACACCATCATGCTGCAAGCCTGAACGGATATAAAGCTTAGTTGCGGTAAGTTGTCTGCTCCTCCCAGCTGAATGTATCAAAAAAAATTTAAAAAAAGTGTTCTGCTCCAATTCTCTTACTTCCCTGCAGCAAGAACTACATAAGTTCTCCCTTTTCATATGGGATAACTTACTATATTGCTTACTTCCAACATCTAAGTGTACAATTTTTTTATGTTCGCATGTTATTTTAATGATGCTCTATTTGATCAGAAAGGGTGGAGAACAAAGCAGCTTCAAGTTTTGTAAGTTCCATGTATTCAAGTTTTGTAGGCAATTAGTAAGTTTCTATGTGTTCCCTTAGAAATTTGGAATTTAGTAGGTTTCCATGTATTCCCTTAGAAATTTGATACTTAACAAAAAAAAATTTTTTTGGTACTTTAAAGATAAATTTCAGTTCTTTTGTTATATGAATGTGATATGAATAGATGAAGAAATTATTGTTGAGTGTGGATGATGAATGTATTGAAAGCTGTATGCAGGGTATTAAATTTAGAATTCCTGCTTATTTTCGGCAGAAAATGAACTGCCAGTCAAGTGACCAGTTTAGACCAGGTCAAGGTTGACTGGCAGTAATTTTTTTGCGGTTACAAAAAAATTCGTAACGGCTGGAAGCTGTTTCAACTTGCCAGGTAGTAACGGCTAGGACATGTTACTAATGTGCCACGTAGTAACGGCTTGAACCTGGTACGACCCTGTAGTTACAAAATTTTCGTAAAGGCTCTGAGCTGTTACCACGTGTCAATTCGTAACGGCTCCCAACTGTTACTAAGGAGGTTACAACCCAAAATTCGTAACGGCTCCATGGCCGTTGCGAAAAAATTGTAATACCCACTTTTGAAACAGGCGACGGCCGTTACAACCCCGATTCGTAACGACTTCTTTCTGTTTCTAATCCCAAAATTTGGTGTAGTGTAAGGCTCACTCAAACTAGATCAAAGTAATGATGGGATCTTTAGAACCATTTTTGGATCTAAAGACATATTGTGATAATCCATTGTTAACAAACTCCGTTCCGTGTGTGATTTATCACAAGAGGATTCAAGTTGTGTTGTACAGCTTATTATTGAAGACAAACGAAAATCTGAAGACGACAGAGTTTTTCTTATTAGTTCTCGTATCTTGTGAATTGTGTACACAAACCTTAATCGGCTGGGATCCAACTAGAATCGTATTTATCTTTGATAGACTTGATTGGATAGTTGCGTGAGATCGGCATCACCTTATAGTTACTCTTTGAGTTCTATATTGATCGATTGCAAATCTAGAATTTGGTTATTTCGGTAATCAAAGTTTAGGTTGATCTAACCAGACAAAGGATTTTATTAGTTTAAACTGAAGAGCATTTCTCAACGACTCAAAATATCTTATTACCAAGATTGAATAAAGTGGTTACCAAACAGCTTTATCCTTTACTGTTTGGAATACGATTAAAAGGATTGGTGATTGATGCGTGTCGTAACCACAACAAATTAGTTAATATTTTTCCACCTAATTACTAAGTAATATAGTTTAGTCAAGTTCGTTCCCACGAGGAGCAAAAGATTTTTAGTTGTAAAATTGTCACAAAAATGGGGGGTGGGGGGGGGGGGGGAGGTTGGTTTTAGATTTTAAAAGCAAAAGAAAGTAAATAAAGCGATTAAAAGTTTAAGTTGAAATCAATAAGAGAGATTAGATCAAGGAATCCTTCTTCGTTGCAAAACAATGATTCAAGTTATGTTCTTTTCCACTTTTTATTAGTCACAGATTATCACCAACCGTAGATATAGCAGCTAGATCAGTGCTAATCCCTAAATCCCTTGTATCACCGGATACAGAAGTTCTCAACTACCGGATTCTATTTACCAAACCACCTAGTAGTAGATCACTCATTCCTAAGAGAGGAACTTCCTCTCTTCACCGATCACACCCAGAATGAAGACCGCTGCTGCTATCTACCGCTGCTGCTGTTAAGAACTAGGAATTCATCCTCAATCAATAAGAAAATTAGCTACTCATGTTTTTGAAATTCACACAAATAATTAAAAGGAGAATTTTGAAGTTCACACAAATAATTAAAAGAAGAATTTTGAAAAGCAAGCAAAAACACAAGTGTTGCGTGTGTAAAAGTGTGGAAATGTGTATAGAAAAGTAGATAACTTCTCTATTTATAGGCTTCAATTTGCTTCCAATCCTCTTGGGAGTAGAATCCCTTTCCCATTATAGCTCCACTTCCAAATCCAAGTCTTTCTCAAATCTTCCATCTTCACTTTCCAAATTCAAGTCCAATTCCTCAAACCCATGAGTCTAGAAAATTCTGCACAAATCGGGTCGCCGGGACTTCACTGGTACCACCAGATTCCGGCCAGAAAAGTCACCGCCGGTCACTGGATTTTGACTCCTTCGACATATATTCCGTCACGGTGCCGTTAAATATAACTGTCAAATTAACAGTCTTCGTTAGTCAACCGGGTCAAAGGAAGCGAAGTCAGCCGAGTCAGTTATCCAATCAGCTGTCTAACTCGGCTAACTGGTCTGAGACAAGTGAGCTGGATCGGTCATCGGACTCGTCTGGATCGAATCGCTGGAGGAGAAATTTGGGCAGAGTCTCGGCTATTTACAGGACTTTCTCAGGCCAAGTTCAGGCCTTTCTTTCTTCACCTGTTAAGAACCTAACACAAACATCTGTAGTATCAATAGCATAGCTGCTTTCATGGCTTGAATTTGTCTTCACAGCAGCAACATTTCAGCTCAAAATCTTCATAACTTCAACCAACAACAGACCCTTCTCTATTTGATTTCTTGTCTCTGCTTCACACAACCACAACCCATTAGAAGCATCTGAAGTTTACAAAACCCATTTTTAATCTCATATCCATCAATGGAATCGGCGGCAATAATTCCTTCTCGATCTCAGACCGTCAACAACACCAAACTCCTCCCTGTATTTTTAACTCTGCCCAATTCTTAAATCAGAGAACTCCAATTATAATCTTTGTCAAACATCAACACCACCATTTCTTCCATGAGCTCGATTTCTGCATCTTCTTCTTCCCTGTCATACATCGATCTCCTCCTTTCATTACTGCACTCCATGGCATCACAAACCCACTATTTCAACAGATTCACTTCCTCCTCTGCTCCTTTTGGATTCATCATATCCAGTGAACAAAACCCATCAACAGCAACATCTTGTATGCCTTAATCAATCTCAAACTTCTCTGATTTTCGGCTGCGAACCCTAATTCAATTTCTTCTTCCAGCAGATCCCCTTTCTTATTCATCTTCATGGCTACACCCTCATCTTCGATTCAACAGCAATTCATCACTGTCTTCAATTAATTTTCGATCTGAGTCTCACAATTTGAACAGCATCTAATGAATGATTGAGAGACAGATTCTCTCGAATTTAGGGTTGTAATGATTTGGGTGAGATTGAGACACCCCATTGTAGAACCACCCAGCTGGAATCCCCTTAGCCTCAGCTGGTCTGTATTTAGTACTCCTCCCAAAGGAGTTGCCCCTTAACCTTGACTGGGCTCTACAAAGTGTTCATCCATGAAGTGACAATTATGCCCTTTTTGTTCAAATTGAGTGATTTCTTCTTCTTTTCCTCCATGCGACTCCATAGTATCTATAAAACTCAAAACACGCGTAAAATGCATAATTTACAAGAAAAATAGCAAAGAAAACATAACTAAGATATTAAATCGAGGTGTATTCTACACCTATCAGTGACTCACGTGCATGACTCTAGAAGTCGAAGGCACATGGATACCGAGGAAACTAAGTATCAAGGGGTATTCTACTTGGTCTCAACTCTACGAAGTTGGTATTAGATTTTGTATAACGGCTTAATTCCGAGAGTATTCAAAACCGGACTAGGTCCCGGGATTTTTCTGCATTTGCGGTTTCCTCGTTAACAAATTATTGATATGTCATTTACTTTGTTTTCCACAATATAATTGTTATTATAATTAAGTAAATTACACACTTACGTTAATCCGAATTACTGACATTGATCATAATAGTCAATCAGTTATTACTGTAACTATTGTCAAGTAAATATTTTGTTGCTGTATTGTTTCGACCTCGTCCATAAACAATCACACAAGGTATAAGACTTAAGTTGTATTGTCTCGACTCTGTCCATAGACGACCACTTAAGATACCAGACTTATAGGTTGATATTTAAAAGATTGTGGTGTATTTGAGTAACTCGTCTTTTCAAAGCTCTTTCTCAGAGATGCCGACACTTTCACTTTAGCAAGTGCATCAGTGTTTTTAAGTGCTTTGAACGTAATAGCTTTATCGGCTTTAGTTTGCTGTTTATGATCAAAGGTCTTTAACTTTCCGACAAGCGTGCTCCTAGAAAGTATAATAAGATCTTAGAATCCAATCTAGTTGTATCCAAATAATCCAATCGGAATTCTGCCAAGTAATTAAACTTGTTATTTATATTTCAAGATTCAATTAGACTTAGGATCTAGTGTTAACTTACTCCTGTATCATGTTTACAACCAGCTAGGTCTTGGTAAGTTGAAACCGACTAAAATGACCCTACAGTTAGCTGATAGGTCTGTCAAAGTACCTCGTGGTGTAATAAAGGATGTTATGATTGAGGTTGATAAGTTTATTTATCCAGTGGATTTCGTTGCTCTAGATACCCAGCGTGTTCAGGACCCCAATACTCAAATATCGGTGATTTTAGGCCGCCCATTTTTAGCCACACCTAACGCCGTCATCAACTGTAGGACCGGACTTATGAATATATCCTCTGGTAATATGACCACTGAACTAAATGTTTTTAATGTTTTTAATGTTATTAGACAACCTTCTGATGACTCAGAGGAAGTGAATATGATTAGCACTTTAGTTCAGGATAATTGGGACGACATTTTATTTGGTGATTCTTTGGATGAATTTGATGAGACAATTCTCTTAAGTCAGATAGGCGACCAAACTATATAACTAGAAGAAGATATCGCATACTTTAAAGACTCCACGGACCCTGAAATTCAAACAACAATGCTAGGTCTATCGGAGAGTAATGATAACCCTAAGTTTTGGGGTAGTGATATAGAAGAAGTTCCTGAGTATTTTAAAGACTCTGAAGATCAAGAAATTCAAGCAATAATTAGAGGTTTGTCTGAGAGTACTGATTACCCTACCCTAAATTTTGGGGTAGTGATGGTTCATGTGATCATCAAGTATCCCTATTAGAAGTCCCTAACTTGGGACTCGAGCCTTGTACATCTGAGGTATTACTTGAGTCTCTTCCGACCCCACAACCCGATCCTCCTGATACTGTCCAGGAGGAAATCCAAGAATTAGGAACCCATAGTTCACAAGAATTTGTTTATCGAGACACTCATATGAATCCCAATTGGACGCCACAGATAAACCCAGTTGTCTTGACAGAAACGTTAGATGGGGATGTGCTCCGTCTGTTAATTTTTCTGAACCAGTGCAGTTGTTTCATACTCGTTCTCGGTCTATTTATTTTTGTTGACCTACAGTTGTTTAGACTCTAGGTATATGATTTGAAAGGTAATTAGCCATTTTGTGGTATTTGACGTCTGGCTGAAGATTTTAAACTTAACACTTCCTGGGAAGTAACCTATGCTTATGCAACATGGTAATATCCTTCATTAACTTTTTTTTTCTTCAAGTGGTAACGGTTTCTCCTTGTTTATGCTTTAAATTTTATCTTTAGAACATTGAGGACAATGTTAGATTTAAGTTTGGGGTATGTGAAAAACTTTTTAGTTGCAATATTAAACTCCAGAGCCTAGAAATTTGTGCCAATTAAGGATAGCACTAACCAATCTAAGTGGATGGAACCATCTTGGTTGTAGGAGTTGAGGAACCCAAAAATAGAGTCTATTCATAAAAGCACAGAGCTCAGGTGTTAGAAATAACATGGTAGTTTCGCCATATATCGCTGAGTCGTCTTATTGCTTTCTGTTTTATGTTTTTGCAAACTTAAAATGTTTCTCTAAGTGATTTGGTGGGGCACCAGCATCGAATTGTTACCACCGCCGGGATGAAGTAGAGTGATTAGGTTACTAAAAAAATAATAAAGAGAACATACCAATCAGACCAAACAGAATAATTATAAATAAAAAAAATAAAAAAAATAAAAAAAATAATTTTTTTAAAATTATTATTATTGTTCATGTATATGCCAGTTGAGGTGATCTAGAATTAGGATTATCGACCACTGGTTCCCTTGTATACGCCACTTATGTTGATATTAGAATTCAGACCAGTATCTAAATCCATTAGGAATCATAGGTTCATCCTGGCAGTGGCCTTCAGACATATATGAGAAACACTGTTCACCTTAGTCAACATCGCAAACCATCTATCTCTATATCCATCTTCTTAATCTATTCATGTGATTCTTTTGATTCCGGATATGGATGCGACTATCGGAGTAGAGCTCTGTCACTTATATATGAATTGGATTCACATAAGAGTACTTCCTCTGTAGTCAATGAGAGTATGCCAACCAAGGAGATTGTTTAGTGCCATTCCAAGGTTCTTCATATATAGCTAGGGTTTGGAGTAAAGGTTTTGTAGGTATACCTATTGTAAACTCTCCCAAGACTATTACTCGGCCACTAGGGCCACCTAGGAGTTTAAAGACTTGTTGCACCCGCTAAGTGCAATCGCGATGCCTGTGACAGTGAATTAGGATTTTTTAGATTTGCTCGGGGACTAGAAAATAATAAGTTTGGGGGTATTTGATAGATGCATTTATGTGTCTATTTGGATCTCAATTCTATATATTGTTAGTGCTCATTTTTGTACTTATTATGTTATTTTATGTATTTGTAGGTGTTTTTGGAGAAATAAGCTTTTGTGGAAAAAGTTTCTCGAAAAGTGGCATTTGAACCTCCGGAGAAAATTACTAAAGGCACCCAAAAAATTACTATTTACACCTAAAATTATTATTTACACCCACCAGGGCATGTACTAAAAGGACCCTATCAGTGGATAAGGGGCACCCAATTACTGTTGAGATTATTAGTCCCACGTTGTATGGGCAATCTAAGATCCCGCGGTTTATAATCCTAAGGGTCTCTCCACTCATTGCCAATTGGTTTTGAGTTGGATGCCCATATTCTAACATGGTATCAGAGCAGGCTATTTGCGACGAGTCATTTGACCGCGCTTTTACTCTGCGTCACCCGATTTAATTTTCCATGTGTTAGACCCAACGAGGCTACACGTGAAGGGGCGTGTTGAGATTATTAGTCCCACATTGTATGGGCAATCTAAGATCATGCGGTTTATAATCCTAAGGGCCTCTCCATTCATTGCCAATTGGTTTTGAGTTGATATTCTAACAATTACTATCGGCACCCCAACAGTTGGTTAAGGGGCACCTATCTTCTTCCCCATTTGAATCACATATTGTCGGGAAATTTGATTTTCATTAGCATAAATTAGGGTTTGATAATTGAAGGGGTTCTAGAGAGATTCAATCGCTGAAACTTCTTGGATAGGCATGTTTGGGTTAAATAGGCTTGGTATGGTGATTTGATTCAACAGTGTTGGGCTAGATAATCGGGAATTCGATGAAACAGGGAAGGGAGATAAACAGAGACTTTCTGAAATTATTTGGGGCTGATTTGGCGAGTTATTCTTGCTATTTTTGTTTGGGATATTCATGTTTTATCTAAACAGGGAATCTATGTGGCCTAGATCCAATTAAAAAGGAAGATATGGGTTGATAACGTAAAACAAGGAAAGATATATATTACGGGATTCCAGTTATATTTGGGAAGACTACGTGTGTCTAGAAAAAGTTTTAGCATGATTGGAACAAGTCTGACACTAGCAGGAACGTGAAGGAGATAAAAATGGAAAAACTAGTAGCTGCAAACACGTGATGGAGTTAAAGAAGGAAAATATTTCCCGAGAAAGAAAATGAATTTATTACGTGTGATTCTTGAGATTTAGTGGTCCTATTATATATAAATAGGCTTTTGGGAGGTCAAGGAAGGGCTTCAAGAGTTTTGGGGAGTTACGGAGAGCCAGAGAGTGAAGAATCACGACTTGCAGGAAATTTTCTTGCTGGTGTTTGAAGAAGAAGAGCTGAAGAACATAAGACCAAGGAAGTCCGCCGCAGCTAGTAGAGGACTGTCGTTCTTCAACAGTGACAACGATAGAAAAATTGTAACGTCTAAATTCAAATATGCAACGCTTATTTTTTGCAACACTTGGTTAGGGTTTCTCTGTAACAACATCTCCTGCAACGTTTATCTCCGTTGCGATTTCTGTGTTTTATATTATTTCACCTCCTTTTACACTTTTTGAGCTATGAGTACCTATTTTGAGTGCGTAAATAATATGAGGAGCTAAACCCCTTTGCTGAGACGACGAAGGAAGCTATTTTTCTAACAATTATGTGGTAACATTTATTTAATTAATTTATGCAAATCTTTTTATGATTATTTGCATTGAATCAAAATTGAAATAATGATTTTTTTCAACTAGATGTGTTTTCACTTGATGGTGTTTTAAAAAAAATAATCAAGTTTTCAGTCAACTGGTGGAATACATTGCATCAACCTGGTAGCATTAGCCGATCTGGTACATCGGGCTTAGGGTACTTGATGTTCCATGCTTGAGATTAACAACTAATATTTTGAAATCTATTGGTGGCAATACTTTAGAATCACAATTTTTTTTGTTGGAGCTATATTGTCTAGAACTGTAGGATAATTATTAATATTGAATCACATAAAAATTGGTAAATAGTGGAATCATAGCCTCAGTGTTCTCAATATTTTTGATATCAACTTTTAGTTAAATTTGTTACTGTTAGAGCATTGCTCGGTCGAACTCACAAGTGTTGCTATATCAAGCTTGTTGTCAAAACCATATCTTGATTTCTAGTTTACAATTAGTTAAGTCTCGGTCTAGGATATAGGTAGTTGAGAAACGAACCAGTCATCATTTGCGTTTTACCGTTTGAAGTTGAAGATCAACCGAAGCTTTTGGAGAACTTCATCAACAAAAGGTAAGTGAAGACTGAACAGACTATTTCTCAAGTTATATTCACCTTTATATCCTTGAGACGATTGTCGCATAACTAATTAGACTAGCTTGCATAGACAAGAATTTCGAGTCGAGAACTAATTATTTAGTTTACGAATTTCTCGAAATATAATGACTAAACTTAATGAACATTTGTTCATACTTGATCGAATTCGGTGGAGAACATTTAATTGTTCGGAACCATTTCTTGATTCAAGTTCATCATTCGAAAATAGCCTGGAACAGTGATATGTGTCATTGATATTATTCAGGAATGTTTCGAATTGATTTAGAGAAATTTAGAACTACTATATTCGTAAAACAAAACAGTGTTATCAGTCTTACAAACTGGGAAAACTGTTATATGTCTGAAGCCGTATTACATGTACTCGTACACATAGCGAAGTAGCTATATATTGACTTTCAGATTTGTGTGATACGCATATTCGTATGCACATCATGGGAAAATATGTTTGTTTCGTGATCCGGATAGGTATGTATATTCATGTACAAACCATTGTGGAGCTGTGGTAAGGGAACCGGGTTAAAGTATTCAAAATGGTATGCGAGCCAATACAGTTATATGTTCTAGAACCAGTTTAAGTACCCAAACCGGTACGCAAACTAAAAAGGTTATGTGAATTCTGGAACCGATGAGGTCTTAAGTTTGCAAACCGGTACGTGAACTGAAAATGTTTTGTGAACTTCGGAACTTAGTGTTGCACCTAAGTTTGCAAACTGGTATGTGAACTGAAAAAGTTCTGTCAACTCCAGTACTTGGTTTTGCTTGTAAGTTTGCAAACCTGTCCGCGTACCTTGACTCAGTCGATTCACGAACTACTCAAGTATTTTCACTTTGTGCATTTACCAACTATGTCTATTATGATTCAATTGCGATTAAATTATTTCTTTGAGATAATTTGCATTTGATCAATTCTCTAATTAACATTAAACTCATTTGATCACATGATTGTGACTCAAGATTAATGTCTTTGTGTTCATGGAAATGAGTGTTAAGCTTTTAAGTTCAAACCCGCTTGTTTTGGCTAACCATGTTGGACATAGTCTTTATACATGGTTCGGTTACAATTTACCTAAAAAAAGTGTATATCTTGTTTATGTGAATAAGATTCAAAGCTTTCATCTAACGGTGAATATTGTTTGCTTGGTTCAAAAGCTATCTTAGATAAAACCTAAAGCAACCTAGGCCTTAAAGTCTATATAATGGGAACTTGTTAGAGCATAGCTCGGTTGAACTCACCAAGCGTTGGTATGTCAAGATTGGTTGTCATATTTTAGTATCAAAACTCATCTAGAGTCGTTTGATTAAATATTAGAGTCAAATTCGTTTAGGTTTGACTAGAAATTCTAGGAATGTTGAGACATACAAGTATTACTCCGAAGACCTGAAGAATGTGAAGAAATAACGACGACATCATCCTTCCACTTGAGGTTAGTAATATTGGTTTGATCTTGTTTCCATTCTTAAAGTATCTTTCAAGTCGTGCTATATTGAAAACTTAACATGCAAAGCTGTATATATTGTATATAATACTCTAGTGATGTGATTTGGTCATTATAGTATGATCAAAGTGTCAAGGAAAACATATTACAAAGTATGAACGCCTATCTTTTGGAACTTCGTAAGTACGACATCGACATAATCTATTGTATATAGTTATTTTATTATGTGTGCATTATATATGAATGATTTCACCCTAGGAAACATTTTTTTATAAAATTTGTTTAAAGGAAGTACATTTATGAACTTGTTTCATAATCGAAAGGAAATCATGTTTGGTCTTGTTATTCTTTGAATATCTTTTGAATGACCAATGGAAGATGACTTTGGTAGAACCTATCTTACCTTGTTGAGATTTATGGTATAACCGGTCATAGCCTATATAATATAGTTTGTTGCAATCGGTCATGAGCTTCATTGTAAAACTAGTTGTAACCGATCACAAGCTATATTGGAATGCAAGTTGTAACCGGCCATAAGTTACTTTGGGAACCAAGGTATAACCGGTCACAAGATGAATTGGAAGTTAGTTGTAATCCATCATAAGATACCTTTGGGAAGAAAGGTGTAACCAATCACAAGCTAACTCAGGAAGTAAAGTGTAACCGATCACAAGCTACCTCTGGGAAGCAAGGTGTAACTGGTCACAACCTGGTTTGGGAAACATGTTATAACCGATCACAACTTACATTGTGAGGTTGGTACAACCAATCCAAAGAAGCAAAACCGAGTTTCCAATATTCACATATCTCTGTAAGTTTTGTGTGAAGCTTGGAATTAGGGTTTGCTAAGAAACTTCTAGATGTCGACATATTTGAACATCTACAAAACTCTTATCATTTATTGTTCAAAGATATTCCTTGATACTCAAGGTGATCCCTGGTCCGAAAAAGTGAAAAGCATTTAATTATGATTTTCATTATATATGTTTTAATTACCAGCATTTAAAACATATCCTCTGGAAAATATTATTTGTTAATGTGCTAGACTAATAATAGAAGTTTTTCCATGAAAGTTTTTGGAAATATTGGTTAACATTTATTGGGAATAGGAAAACCGAATTTAGGTACTTTAATGTATATCTTGAGAATATTTTCGGTTTTGGAATTTCCTTGTTGTCCAAACAACCTTAGTTTATAAATACTTGAGTTTGCATTTCTTGTAAACCATCCTAAGAGCCAGGCAAACTTCATTTTTTGTTGTTTCTGGTGGAGCCGTCTATTCGTAGAGGAAAGTATCCTAATTAGGTGAAATCTCTTACGACCGCTCGTTTAAAGATTTCTGTGAGATTAAGAAGCTCTACGAGTACCGTTGGTGGGAAACTAGATAATTACAGTGTTATTAGTTTTCGATAATTGATTTGATTGACTAACGGTTGTTGAAACTTTGATTGCACCTAGTTTGTTTATTCTGGAGAATCTTCTCTTTTGATATAAGATTCACTCAGACTAGATCAAAGTATCAACGGGATCTTTAGAACCATGTTCGGATCTAAATCCATCTTGTGATCATCCATTGTTAACATACTCCGTTTTGCGCATGATTGATCACAAGAGGATTCAAGTGTTGTTGTGCAGGTATTTGAAGGAAATAGAAGATTCGAAGACGAAGAAGATTTCTTATTAGTTTTCGTATCTTGTGGATTTAGTGCACAAACCTTGATCAGCTGGGATCTAACTAGAATCGGTTTATCTTTGATAGACTTGATTGATTAGTTGCGTGAGATCGACAACTCTCTATAGTTTCTCTTAGAGATCTATATCGATTGAGTGCGCTAAACTTGATCATTTCGGTAATAAATATTTAGATTGATCTAACCAGACAAAGGAGTTTATTAGATTAAACATAAGAGCCTTTGTCAATGACTCATCAAATATCTTTAGAAAAATTGATTAGAGTGGTTACCAAACAGATTCTTCCTTTGCTGTTTGGAATACGATCCAAAGGACGTGTCTGACTCTAGAAGTCGAAGGCGCAGGGATATGAGGGAACTAAGTAGCTAGGGGAAGTCTGCTTGGTATCAACTATACTAAGTTGTTATTATATTTTGTGTAGAGGCTTAATTCTGAGAGTATTCAAAACTGGACTAGGTCCCGGGGTTTTTCTACATTAGCGGTTTCCTCGTTAACAAAATCTTGCTGTGTCTTTTACTTTGTTTTCCGCATTATAATTTGTAATACCCCGATATTCGACAGTGATTCGCCGAACGAATATAAGTAATGGTTTGTCTTTTCCTAACACCGAGGCCTTTTCAGCATAATTGGCTCTAGAGTTGGCAGAAAACTCTGCAGTTAAACGTGCTCGAGCGGGAGTAATCTTGGAATGGGTGACCTCACAGGAAGTTGCTGCTGGATTACCGCAGTAGTGCCCGTTGAAAACCCCACACTGTCGGATAACCGCAGTGGCTAAGTGGGTACAATATCGGTGGAGGGATGGATCATTACAAATGGTATCAAAGCCGACGATGGGTCACCTGCCGAGGGTGGGAAGGTATGATGGATGGGTTTGGTCCAGGTGCTTCTCATATGGGGCACAGAACATCGGAGATCTGGGCTTATATATATATATATATATTGCGGAGCCGAGGACGGTTCTAATTTAAGGTGGTGGTATTGTAATACCTCGATATTCGGGAGTGGTTGGCCAAATGGAATAAAAGTAATGGTTTGTCATTTTCTAACACCGAGGCTTTTTCAGCACGATTGGCTCCAGAGTTGGCAGAAAACTCTGCAGTTAAGCGTGCTCAAGCGGGGGCAATCCAGGGATGGGTGACCTCCCGGGAAGTTGCTACTGGATAACCGCAGCGATGCCCGTTGAAAATCCTACACTGCCGGATAACCGCAGTGGCTAAGTGGGGACAATATCGGTAGAGGGTCGGTTCATTACATAATTATTATTATAATTAAGTAAAATACACAAGTACGTTAACTCCGTAATACTTGATATTGATTCTATAGAGTTTCGGTTATTTCCGAACCTATTATCAAGTACACACTTTGTTGTCGTATCGTCTCGATCTTGTATCCATAGTCAATCACATAAGTGATCTTGTTGTCGTATTGTCTCGATCTCGTTTCCATAGACAATCATACGAAGTGTGAACCGAATTGTTGTATTGTCTCGATTAATTCCATAGACGATCACATTCGGTAAAGGACTTATTGAAAAGACGAGGGTATCCAAATACACTACAATCTTTTGTTTATCAACCTATAAGTCCTTTACCGAATAACAAGATTGAGATTGATAATTTGAAGCACAAGTTGTCATCTGAGTTCGAGATGAAAGACCTTGGAGAGGCTAAAAATATTCTTGGTATGGAGATTTGACGTGACAAAGAGAAGGGTAATTTTTTTTTTTGTCTCAGAAGGCATATTTGAAGAAAGTGTTACAGAAATAATTTGGTGTCCATGAAGGAACTAAATCCGTAAGTATTCCTCTTGCCTATCATTTTAAGTTGAATGCTCGTATGTCTCCTACAACTGAAGAAAAAAAGAAGGTATATGACCCAAATCCCATATGCTGAGGCTGTTGATAGCTTGATGTATGTGATGGTATGTACAAGGACAGACATTTCACATGCAGTTAGTATAGTCAGCCGTTATATGCATTATCCTGGTGATAGACACATTTGTGTCTGATTTGTCTCGATTCTATATATTGTTAGTGCTCAATTG